>ML777566.1:439977-454899 GCA_009831015.1 Picea engelmannii | reverse complement strand
AATAATAATCTAAATTAAGAAAAACAATGTTTATGTTATTATTTTCAATATAAGTAGCATTGCCACAATTTGGGTATATATATATATATATATATATATATATATAACAAAGTTTAATGAATAATCTAAATTAAAGAAAAACCATGTTTATGTTATTATTTTAAATATAAGTAATTTTGACACAATTTGGGGTTTTTTTAATATAAGTAATATTTACATAGTTTTGAAAAATGTTGGAGTGATTTTCTCATTTAACTTAAGTATACTCATTAAAAAAAATCAAATTAAAAATATCTTCAATATTATTAGAATATAGAATAAATTAGTTATATTTATATTATTAATTTATATTTTAAAATTAATAAAATTAAAATAATAATAAAATTATTATTAATAAAAAATTATTAATGAAATTACTAATTATAATTTGTAAAATTTGAAATACAAAAGAAGTTGAAAATCAAAATTATTTCTTTTTAATTTAGTATTTCAAACCTACTTTCTTATTTCAAATTATTTAAATAAAATATAATACTTTAAATAATATTTATTTGTGATTATTAATTTGTTTTAAACAATTTATTGATATAACTAATTAAATAGTGAAGAATTTCATCATTATTATTTTTATATATCAATATAGAACGATTTTAATATAAAATCTATAAGGGTCTAGAGGGATCAAATTTCTGAAGATGTAAACCTTTATTAAAACAATAATAAATTTAGTATTAATAGACTTGGTATATTTGTTTCTTGATCTATTAATTGAAATTAGGGAAAATTTCAAAACAAAACAAATCCAAACTAATATATATTTTTTCATATATTATTATTACAAAATATATTAAAATATTATATATATTTTTTATTTCTAACATTATTTCTCAACCAATAATACTTCTCTAAGGTTTTGAAGGAGATATTTTATTTTTAACATTATATCTACGGAATAATACTTCTCTGCGGTTTTGAACTAGAATAATACTTCTTTGTGGTTTTTACCTTTTTTACTAGAATAATGTCTGCATTAGTGATGTGAACCATAATACTTCTCTATGGTTTTGAGCTCTCGATCTCTGGGTGAGGGGAACTTGTATGTGGTTTTTGGAATGCTCTATGTAATTTTGAATAATTTTTAGTTGTGGCTTCCTCCACGCAGTTGGGTCCATGTTAGTAAATCACCTGGACACAATTAGGTGAGTCACTTTTTACATTGATTCAATTTTAATTTAAAATATATTTATAAAATATTAACATGTGAAAATTATAATTATAATTATATATATATATATATATATATATATATATATATATATATATATATATATATATATATATATATATATATATATATATATATATGGTGAGTGAGCCTAATGGTTAAGAACATGTGTTTCCTCCTAATTCCAGAAGAGGCTATGGGTGAAGGGGGTATGGAATCATTAGAAAAAAGGAGAGAAGGGAGATATTTCAAAAGCCAAATAGAGTTAGAATCATTTGAAAGTAAAACTCTAGAGTTTGAACCTCATAATTTTTGGTATAAAAAAACAACAAGAAGAGGATACTCTAGCAATAGTAAAAGAAGAATTAAATAATAAATCACAAATTGATACAACTAACCTCATAGAATCAAAGAGGATAGGAAAAATAATTGATCACAAAGATAGGTTGATCCATGTCAAAGTAAGTTGTAATGACCATAAATATAGCATATTCAGTATATCCAAGCTTAAAAGGGTCAATAATTTTTATAAATGAAGACCTCGTTATCGAAGACCAAGTTGAATCAAGGAAGGAAGTTAAAAGATAAAAGAAGCCATGAAAGAAGGAAAATGGGAAATAATTAGAAATTGAAAAAGTTATTGTTAGGGATGGAGACCGGAAGGATAATATTAAATAGCAATTTGGGACACTCAGGATCCTTTTTTGGAACTATCGTGGCTTTCCATGGTGCAAAGGTCTTATGATAATTTGGATCCTGAGTGATATTGATATTATTTGTCTAGTTGAAATTTGGGAGCATGAAGAGTCTAAGGTCCCTAACATAGAAGGATTGTCTTGTAGTCGGCATGGAACAAAAAGTCCCACCGTAGAGGGATAGGAGGCATAGCTTGTTATTTTAGAAAGATAATTTGTCCTCACATTCAACTTCATAAGATCGACCCTCTCAATTAATACATTTGGATAGAAATTTCAGAAACCAATGCTAAGAAGATGTATATAGAAATTTTCTATTTTTCACTTATTAATTCTACTTTTTATAAGAACAATCTAGATAGCAATTGTCCCTATAATAATTTAGAACAAGATATTTATAGTTTGAAAAATGAAGGTAACATCCTCCTTCTAGGATACCTTAATGCTAGGACTGCAACTAAACGAGCTACTCTTTCAACCATTAATTTCAACCATAATCCTTTATGCCTAGATGAAGACATTATTTTATCTAATAGCTATAAAATAAGCTCTCAAGACCTAATTGAGAATTTGTTTGGTACTGAGTTAGTCAAGCTCTGCAACTCTCAAGACTTAATAGTATGCAATGGAGTAATGAAGTAGACAAACTCCAACCAGATGACTTGTATTCATGGGATAGGTAGTAATGTCGTAGATTATGTTATATATGATATCCTTGTTTCCAACCAAATAACAACTTTTGACCTCTTAAATGACCATGAACTAGAATCTGATCATAAACCTTTAACCCTAACTCTAAACTTTTACATGCATAGGAGCGCCATTGAGGAGAATTATGATAATCAAAGGCAATTGTGCTTTGAAAAAAGTAAAGTTTACCTTTTATTAAAGGATTTAAATAGTAAATTACATCTCCTAACTTATAAGAATAACATTGAAGAACTCTATAATAATTTTACAACTACCCTTTCCACTTGTATTAACAAGTTCTCTTTTGAGGTGTCCTATAAAAAGAATAATAGAACGACCAACCCTTAGTATGATAACGAATGTAAAATTGCTAGGAAATCCATTAGGGATGCTTCTAATGAGTCCTTAACTCGATAATATCAATACGTACAAATACCTAATTAAAAGGAAAAAAAATGTAATATATCAATAAAAGGCAAGAGTATCTTTCACAACTATCTAAGTTAGATCCTAAAACGTTTTGGACTCGTATTCTAAACCGCAATAGTAAAGAAAATAATATGATTCCCTCAAGGGATTGGAATTCCTAACTTAAAAGTCTTTACGAGTTCCTTAATGCCATGGACACCATTCCTATTGTCCCTACAGAGGATGAATGTAACATCCCACTCTTGTGCACACTGATCGAACTTATACTTTGAGGACACTTGCTTGCAAGTGATTCAAATTATTATACTATTAAGAATTTGATTTTGATTATGAGGCGTTATGGGTTGATGACATGTTGTTTTGCTGCATTGACATAGACAGGTTCTACTGACTCGGTTTTACTCAGTGTGCAGGGTTTTGGACCTCGAGGATGCAGAGGCATCGATGGAACCTCTTGGACTCCAGATCGAGTCGGGGATTGAACTATTGGGGTTTGATTGTTTTATATGTGATATTAGTGCATCTGATTAGATGATATGATTACAGATATATTTCTGACATGATTCGTTGATGATGCAGGCTGACGATAGCTTGCCGACCAGACTCACATGTGGAGTAGAGGGGTCACGCATGACTACTAGAGATGTTGAGGGAGAGGTGTGGACAACAGCCCTGCCATAGCCTACTAGCACTTCCGCCGTGGCTCGAATTGTAGGTTAATGGCTACCTAGTTCGAGAGGACCCACGATGTCATGAGGGCAGACTGCGACAGTCGCTCACGATGATTCTAAGGGGTGCGCAATAAGGCAGGGGCCTTATTCCTTAGAGGCCCTTAGTCTCCCAAAATATCACCTGGTGGAGTATTGACTCCAAGGTTTTTTTATGTCTACCAAGTCAATCAAGAGGCGAGTGGCACCCTTGGAGCACGTGGTGCATCCTGAAGGGCACGTCGCACAAGAAAAATGGAAAGAGGTGAGTGGCACCCTTGGAGCAAGTGGTACGTCCTGAAGGGCACGTCGTGCAAGAGAAACAAAAATAGGTGAGTGGCACCCTTAGAGCACATGGTGCGTCCTGAAGGGCACGTCATGCAAGAAAAATGGAAAGAGGTGAGTGACACCCTTGGAGAAAGTGGTGTGTCCTAAAGGGCACGTCGCACAAGAGAAACAAAAAGAGGCGAGTGGCACCCTTGGAGCACCTAGTGCATCCTGAAGGGCACGTCGCGTTGTTATTTAATAATTGGATAAACCTAGATGGCCTTAGGGCGAATAACATGTTAAGGAAGATTTAAAACATTTCCCCTGATAAAATGTCGCTCAACCTAGGAAAATAAAGTCTAGGTCTAAATTATACTTGTGATAAAAAATTATCTATATATATATATATAATGATAATCTTCATTAATGTTGTGACAAGAAGGGGGTAAGCAATTATATTGATTTATAAAAATCTTTTGGGATAAAATTTAAAAAGGGAAAATAATTGTTTTATTATATTATGCTAATTAAAAATTTATTCATTAAAAAGGAAAAGGGAAAAGGGTAAGTTTCTGCACATGCCTTTGTGAGTATTAAATAAAAATGGAAAGAGAGAAATTTAAAAGATTTAGGAAACTAGGAAAAAGTGGGAAACATAAAAGAAAGGGGAAAGAAGGAAAAAGAAAAAAGACTAACTTAGTAAGGTATCTAGCATTTAAGAACTTTCTAAAATCAAACTCAACTAGTAAATTAGTAAGAGGGAAAGTCATTAAAACTTGTAAGGGAATTTGGGGACACCTAGGAGTGATTTTAGGTGGGTGAGGGAAATAGGGGTAATTAATTAATTAATGAAATTAATTTATGGAGGAATGAAGGGGATGGGTGACACTTGTATGGGGAGGATTTTTATGAATTAAATTATTAAACATTAAATTAAATGGGATTTGGGAAAGTAAGGGACTTCGAAACTCTATATAATGGAGGGAGGAGAAGGATGATGGATCTCTTCTATCATGTATAAAGTTACACTGCAGAAATCTATACTTGACTGACTTAGCTTGTGGGAGTTGGGATATCCATCTCGGTGAGGAGTGGTAGCTCGGTCTTGTGAGGCCAGCTGGGAGCTAGTTGATTCTCTGGTTAGTGTGCGTGGCCCCTTTGTGGCTCGGGGGTCTAAGGGGGAAGAAGAGTACCCCTAGCATTGGATGGGAGGTACCGGTGAAGTCTCATCAGTCGGCAAGCGAGAGTTGCATGGAGTGCGCAAGACATCAACTCAGAGTGGGCGATTGGGCAATGATATGATTCCTTTATTTCTGCATGGTAGATTGTTAGTATGATTTATGCTTTCAGTTATGTATGCTTAATCAAGTAAATAATATGATTGTCTTACCATTATAGTTGATGATTGAAATTCCCCCATAGCCTTAGCTTGATGTTGATTGATTTCATATGGCCTTCAATCCCAACATTTCTTGATCATCCTGAGGTTTATTGATTGCAATGATTGTGGTTTATTTTTTCCTTTGTCCCTAGCTCATCAGTCCACGCCTGAGTAGTCGACCAGGATCTTGATCTATGGTCGTTGCTTTGGTGTTAATAGACCTATGGATCTCAACGCCCTGCTTTTCTATGTGTGGATGATGACTGAAGGATGTCCCTGCCAACCATCTATCTCTATTGTTCGTCCTTGGCTGATTATTGGTCTTGCACCTTGATGCGATTAATTAACCCTGCAATTTATCGTTTGATGGCGAAGTTATTTTTACGCTGTGTTTCGTATCTTGTTGGATTTTCACTTTTTTTATTTACCTCTTCACTTTATTTTGACTCAATTGACATCTTTTAAAGTATTTGGACTATGTTATTTAGAACCCGTGGAAGTCAACAACCTGTGTGAACCCATAATTACTCTATGTTTAATGTGATTGTTGAAGAATGAATTTTGTGTTTTAATGCATTGGCTGGCGAATGCACGTTGTGTTTTAATTTAGTTGATGGTGAATGCACTCGGTGTTTTAAATGATAGTGATGGCGAATGACTATTGTACTATGTGTTTCCAATAAATATTGATGGTGAAATTACCTAGCAAAAATTTACCCTATATTTTTACCATCTTAGACAGTGAATTTAACCATTACTACACCTAGACTTACAACGATTTAATACCATCTAGTGTGACTGCGATTGATGTATTTATGTGATGGCTGCATTTTTGTCTTTGGCAACATTTTCTTTATCGTGATAGAATGCAATATCTTAGGTTTACTTAGCGAGTTCGGGAGGGTAAAGTTTAGCAAATTCCATTATTAAGACTTGGCATTTGAATGACATGCACAACAGCCAAATGCTTGGTAGACGACAACATTTCTACTCACGATTTTGATATCTCTCCCCATTTCTGATCCACGATTTTAAATGGCTTAAGAATTGTTTTTAACCCATAGTTGCATTGGTAGTAAGCACCTTTCGACTCCATGATTTTGGCATCCTGCCCAGTATTATCCCTACGATTGACTTTACATTTTTGTGTTTACATCATGGCCCTTTTTTTAACCATATCACTAAGATGACCATATGAATTTGTGATACCGCATCCCCCCTTTACCCAGCTACTTCCTTGGCATATCCATGATTCAATGCTAGTGTCCTTGGAGCTGTAACAGTTAAGAATGATCCCTTGTGCTGCATTTTTACCATTTACGAGCTGCACTTTTATTACCTTTTGGACCGGGATTTAATGGTACATTAGTGCGACGACTACTATACATAGCGATCTAGTCTGGAAATTCTGCTTTATCACATGCTAGACCCGACGTTATTCCTTTTTTTCACTTTGTGTTTTGGTGAGCTTAAATCCGCGTAATCACAGCCTTGCCTCTCTCGTATCCTTATGTGAATCTATCTTGTTAATTACACCCAGGGACAACCTTTTTATAATAGCTTTAGACAACGATTTTACACACTATAATGACAACGTTTTTCTAGATCGAGTAATAGATATTTCATTTACCTTTTACCACAGCGATTTTATACCCATTATGGTATAAATATAGATGTTGTTTTTATGACAACGACTTACAATTAATGACAGCCTTTACCCCCACCTTCCGGCGATGTGCTTGATTGAAGAATCACAACGTTTACACTTACCTTCGATATGTGGTTAGGTGAGTAATCTGTTGTTCCTTTTGTGTTGAAGGGTTTAGGTTCGGTATATAAGTTTCAGTTTTTTTTGCGATTCCAAGTTAAGATAATTCACAATATAGCTATTTAGTTTAGTTTTACTAGATAACATTATTGCATACTTGTACATAAATAGTTTAGACAACAATGATATAGTCATCTTGTCGAATGTTTAATGAGCAGTGTAGAACATTGAATGTGAAGTGATTACTTCTTTAAGCGCATTTTAGTTCACCTTTATGATGGCTTGATGAAAATATAGTAATGATAAAGGTCCACTCCTTCTCCCTTAGAATTCTTGCTTGACGGATATCAGGATGTGTTAGACATCATGATTTGTGTGTACTAGTCTTTTAGCTTGTGCAAGCATAGTGGACGAGAGTTTAGTATATGCTCAGTTAAAACCTTACTATCCTTTAGTTTTTGGCAGTTTTGCACCTCGTGCCTTAGGTCGAGCTAGAAGGGGTGATTGGTCTGTCTATACACCACAGGTTGTCTTGTAGGAAACAAGAACGGTCCTTCATGCAATTTAATTCAAAGGTTATCTTGTGTCTTGTCTAACCGTTGCTTGGGGGCCGTAGGCGTAGTCTTCCTGTCAGTTATTTCAGCTCCTAGCGCATTGGATTATCTAGAGTCCTCGGTCCAGTTAGGATGTGTTGTGCCAAGGTCATTGATGTGTCTATCACCTGGGGATGTCATGATTCCTGATGAGGGGGTCATGGCGTGCCCTATTGGATAACGACAAATGAGAACTTGGCCGGAGTCGGTAAGTTCTGTGTGAGTTTTGTTGAGCATTGTAAGTTGCTTTAGGCACTTGGGTGGAATGCCTTCATGCGTTTGGTTTGTGCGCCTTAAGGTTCTAGTCTTGTTCGTCAAGGTCATTGTATCGGGAGGGGGATGTTGTCCCTTAGTTGTAGGCGTGTCTAGTTTGCGTCGGGCGGGTAGTTGTTCGTCCTTGTTGTTCTTCACATGTTTTGCCCAGTTGCCCTTGTGCCAGTGTGTGGTGTCTTAGTTTCCTATTTCCTGGACTATGTTCTTGCATTCGTCATCAGTGGTGTGGTTAAACTGTTGTCGTCATCGTCTTCTTACCTAAAAAAAAAAAAAAATTGCACTTCTGCTTCGTTTGTAGTCATAATGATGGGGTCGTTACATGTGGTATCAGAGCAGGTTCAACCCTGCGACTGTGGATCTCCAAGATTTCCACTGCAGTAAAACCATGAGTATTAACCCTTGCATTGATTAAAAACCTTAACATTCCATGTGGCAATTGCATTTAGAGGACGCCTCAGAGGTTCGCAACGTGGTGTCATGGAAGGAGGTGCTTCACCTCCAGAAGTTCCCGCACCCTCGGAGTCGAACCCCAAGGGGAAGAGAAAGTCCTTGGGCTAGATTCGCTTGTTGTAAGGGATGATTATGGTATGACAAGGCCCTTCCAGGTAATGTCAAGGGCCTTGATTCACCATCGGAACTGAGATGAGTCCAGGGCACCTGTACCCCTGAGGGTCCGCAACATGCCCTAGCTAGTATTGTTAGCATCCACCAAGAACTTGAGAGAGTCGAGTTCGCGAGTCCACAAGTATCACAGATGGTTGTGCCATAGAGACATGGTTGTAGAGCAAGGCGTTGTGCTTCATGCTTCGTGATTTGACCTCCATCATGAAGGTCTGCATGGTGGTCTTTCAACTGAAAGGGGTGCTCTTCTATGGTGGAAGACACTCCTGCCATATTCGAACATGGCCGTCAACGACTGTCATGGGAACTATTCGAGAAATGATTCTGGGAGAGGTATATTTCTAAGGATTTCCTCGAGCATTAGCTCAACAAGTTCGACACCTTGTGACAAGTCAGTCGTACGGTGCCCGAGTACGAGGCTTGTTGGGAGTTCCTTCGATATCCTCTGCACCATTTTACCCAGAAAATTAAGGTCAATAAGTCTGATTTTTGACTTATTGTTAGAATTCAGCTTCTACTTTGGGTACCAGGATTACTGGACTGAAGAAAGTGTGTTGGACTGTGGGGAGCCACATTACTAGCATTACTGCAAAGAGGAAAGGGTCGGAGCATTTGGATCATCCGGACCCACTACCATGGGAGTTTTGGGCAAAGCCCATCGGATTCATGCAACGATGAATAACTGCTAGGCAGAGCACTAGTCGACTGTGCTCAAGACGTCAGGTATCGTCGCTGAACAAACCCTTAGTATTTTGATAGATCCTGGTGCTATCGAGAGTTTCATTTCTGGTGCAATGCTAAAAGGGATTAAGGTTAAGGTAGTCGAACAGGACGAGTTTAGCTTCGTAGAGATGGATTCAGGAGCCAAATAGAAGGTTGGAGAAAAGGTTATGGGCTGTACCCCTAACCTGGGATATTTTGTCACCAGGGCCAACCTGTACGTCACGATATTATGATCTTATGATGTCGTGATCGGTATGGATTGGTTGGAATCGCGTGAGGCGATACTCAACTGTAAGATGAAAAGGTTGAGCTTGGTTGATGATGAGGGACAAAGACACGTGATTTTAGGACGTAACCAGGGAGTTTCCCTGAGGTTCATCTCTTCCTTGCAACTACGTAAGAGCATGCACAAAGGATGTAAGCTTTATGCAATCCTTGCGTTAAATGAGAAGAGAGTAGTAGAAGGTCTAGAACACCTTCCAGTGGTGAGAGAGTTTGCAGATGTATTTTTGGAGGAGTTACCTGGGATGCCGCCGAAGAGGGAATTAGAGTTTACTAGACCTAAAAACGGGGACTAAACCAATAGCTAGAATGCCCTATCGGATGTCGACCCCAAAGTTACAGGAGTTGAGAATGCAACTGAAATAATTTTTGGACCTAGGACTGATACGTCCAAGTGTGTCACCGTGTTAGCACTTGGTAAATTTCCTAGAGGTTGAAAAGAAGAAATCTACAAAGGTAACCTTAACCAACCGCTTTGAAAGCTGGGATCTAGCCCTTCCAGCTTTAGAGAGGGATCTCTCTATATGATTTAGCTTTGTTTTAATTTCAGATATTAGGCTAGCTATTAAGAATGTTGGTTTTGTTGTAAAGTGTTTTTGAAGATGGTTGAGACAAACTACACATCCATTGGGCTATGGGGTCTATATTTAATCAAATCTGAGATACAACCAGAAACGCTAAAGAAAACCTTCACAGGGCGAGATAACACACTCACTGGATCTTTAGTAAATAAATTGATGGACAGAAGAAAAGATAAGGAAAATAACTTCAAATAACAAGCAGTTAAGAATTTCTTAATTGAAGATATTTTGGAAGATAAACATTAAAATCTTTAGAATCGGAAACAGGGTATCAAAGATAAATCCTGCAACATAACGCTATTCATAAAGATTAGTTATAGAAAAACAAGATGATTACAAAGCAAGACAACATCTAACTGAGAAAATCACATCACCAGTGAACATGCGCAAGAATCCTGTAAAGTGCCTCTTCTTTATTAATGGTAGATCTCTTCAAAAATAGTACAGTTCAATAGCAATAGGGTGTGCGAATCAACAACCCTCAATACATCGAAAGATGAAGTATTTATAATTCAAAAATACAAACGTTCCTGTCATAACTGATCAGGACGTGCTCATGCTATTTTTAGTCTAACTAACTTAACTAATCAAAACTGCTTGATGACTCGATACAACTGTATGCTGAATTTCTGGGGTAGGCCGTTGGCGAGGTGCCTTCGCAACCTCTTTTGACTCGACAGGTGACTGGTTGGTGACAGCTCATCTGCTAATCCAGTAGATCACACAATTCTTCCCATCTGGAATGACCTGGCACTGTGACTTTAAGTAGCCTCCGATATACTTCATCCATGTCTGTGTATTTAGCAAATGTAGGCTTGATGATGAATATGTGCTTAATCTCATGTTGGATACTAATATCCAACTGCAAGGCATCCATGAATGCTTTTCCTGTGATGCTTCCCTGTATACCTGCAAACTTGGAATTGTCTCTTGACACTTCAGTCAACTTTTTCTTGTAATCAGGGAGTGTCATTAATTTGTCATTAATGACCTTCAGACCAGGCAGGCCCTTCCTTTGAAGTGCATCTATCTTGTTGAAAAATTTCTGCACTACTTGATCCATGACTTGAATCTTTTCCTCAAGCTGAAGCATGAGACCTCTTTTGGTTAGAACCTGTCTCACCTCCAATATAGTTTATGTCCTGTCTTCAATCTTTAATTCTTCGAGTTCCTCCCTGGTCTTGGAGTTCAGGAACCTTATGATTTCATTGGCTTGTGCAGGCATGTCTCCCAGCTTTGTTATGATTTTCTCAATAGCCTGCTTGCTCCTCTCGAGCAACTCATTTTGTTCAAACATGATTTGAACCATTGGCCAGATTTCATTTATTGACTTGGAAATATCTGTCCACACAATCTCTTTTACCTCAGTCAAAGTCTTCCCTGCCATTGTTTGTTTTTGAAGTTGCTGTAACTCCTTCCCGATTTGCTCATTCAGCTATTTTTCTTTGGATAGGCTTGCCTGGAAAGAAGTCTTTAACTCTTGGAGGTTCTCCACTTCTTTATTTAGCCTACTAATTTCTAATTCTTGCAGGTTCATCCTTTCCATGGACTTGTCAAGGTCTGTTGTTCCTTCTGGTAGTGTTGCAGATGGAATGACTGTCACTGTTGTTGTGCTTAATCCTGTAATTGGGATAGCACTCAACGGAATGCCTTCCATTGGCTTTGTCTGCTCTTTCTCCTTTAGTAGTCTCTCCATATCTGCTTCCATCTCCTTTAACTGAGCATTCTGCTCCATGAGTAATTTTAGCATCTCATCCTTTTCACCTTCCTTTTCAGCTATCTCCTTTGCCTGTGGGTCTTCTGTTGGAGGGAGCTTTAGCTGTTTTCTTAAGGATGTGATGTCATCATTTTTCTTTTTAATCATCTCTTCGGCCGCCTTGACATTCGCAGGGTCGTAACCGATCTTGAGGACCAGCTCCTCCAACGTCTTTAATCTATTATCTTTCGCGAAAGATGATATTTTCTCCATCTTAAGTTGGGTATGGGCATTGTTCAAAGCTATCCGATATTTTGTTGCAGAAGCTGAAGCATGGGCCAAAGTGTGAAAAATCATCTCCCCAGTTTGCTTATGCAGATCCATCTAGTCTGCTAGATGCACGTCCTTGACCTGGAACTCAACAGTAGCCCTTTTATAATCTGATATCACCTTGGGATCCGACACTTGTGCTTGGAGGTAAGCCATATGCATCCTACCCTTTTCTTTATCAAATGCCGAAAGAAGTCTATGCTCGGCTATGGAAGACTGCTTCTGGAATTGGGCATAAGTGCTGCTAGTTAGTGTCTGGTTCTTCTTCTTGATCAAGTCATATTTTTCAAAAATGCCCAATTTGGGCCCAATCTTGCTTGGCGGAGTCTCTAAGGGAGAATCTGTAGATTTCTTCAGTATAGATTTTGTGATTTCCTTATGCTGGCTCGAGCCAAACGGTAGAGTGACAGGCTTGGCCCCTGTGGTGGTCACTGTGGTAGTTGGGACTTCCAGTTCTACTGTTGTACTGGGTGTTGAAACTGTCTTCGGCTTTTTGGAGTGAATTTGGAATTCCTCCTATGACACCTCTGTTACAGGAGGAGATGACTCCTGTCGAGGCCTCTTCTACTTGAGGACCTGAGGTGTGGTAGCGGGAAGGGCACTTGTAGAGGGCACCTGCTGTTCAAAGTCCATCAAAGTGTCAGGCAACCATACTGCCTGATTTGCAAATTTCTCGATCTCTGGCTTGGACTCGTGAGCGTACGGGGCATTTTTGTTTTTCACCCTCATATCTGAAATGATCCCATATGGATCATAGTGCTAGATGAAACTCGTAGATAATTTCATCTCCTTCAACATTCTATCTGCTTCTTCCCCTGCGCCTCGGTTATTGCAGATGAAAGAACCAATTTGTCCATTGATCCTCAATTGTTGTTTTTTCTTAAGAGAAACAAAATGAATTGCATCAGAATTCATTATCTGCCTAATATATTCTAATGCAAAAATCCTTACCGACACATATCGGGGTAGTTTGTAAGGCGCCAATTCGCACCCGAAAACCCTGATTTCGATGTGATTCTGACATAAATACCAGTCTCCTGTCTTAACGTTGTCCGAGAGATGCAAAATTCTCTGGACTTCATCATTTATTCGTGGCTCAGGCATGCCACTCAACATACTTACCACAGGGTGGTAAAACTGGTCAATGAACGCTGTGAAGTCGTATTCAACAGAATTATTTTTTAGAAGGGAAGTCCACGATGTGACTGGCTGGGGCCTCCCGTCGGCGTCCATCTTCTGCATGGAGAAATTGAACCTGTCGGCTTGAAAATAGATGAACATGTAAGCCAGAATGGATGAATACCTAAACATGCCTTCTGTGGCGAAATTCACAAATTGCTCATGGATGTTATTGGCCAAGAAGGTGTTGTAATCGAACTGCGTGGTCGGTTGTTCATCATTTGAGAAGATGGACAGAAAACCCAGGATGGGCTCATCTACCCATTGATCAGAATAGTAACCAAGAAGGGCACACAGAGAAGAAATGATTTGATTTCCTTTGACAGAGAACATCGAAGAAGGGTAAGGGGGACTGGTGGTAGGGAGTGGAGCGGAAGTGGGAAGAAAAAGCTCGAAGATCTGAGCTCTCTGAGGGAAAGTCATTTTATGATATAGCTCAGTGAGGATTTCTAAATTGAATGGGGACGCAGATTCAGCATGGGTAATTTGCATCATCTGGTCAATATCTTCGGGGGTGATGAAGAAAAGGATGTCTCCAGATGAAGAAATGATGGCTTTCTGGTCGGGGAGGTAATGGGCCTGGCATTTTAGGGCAAACTCGGGGAAATTATGAATCTGGGGGAAGAGATACAGTGGCAAATTAGACTCCCAGAGTCCAATTTCGTCGCTTTGATCCAGGAAAACCTCCTGGAGCCATGCCTGCAGATCAGCAAAGTCGAAACTGCATATAGTATCGGCTATCAAGCAATCTTTATCAACCAAAGGAATTTTATCTAGATCAACTGGAGGAGGAAGGAAATGATTCTCTTCCTCTTCCGATTGTTTTGTCTTTGACACCATTTCAACAACTGTACCTGCAAATAAACAATACGTTAGTGGGTTCGACTGGACTGTAGGTGAAGGTGATGCAGAAGCAATGGAGGAATAAGAGGTTTCTGGCGCGATGGATGAATAACGAATGAAAAGGGAAAACGATAGTTTTAATTCAAAATTTGGGTCGGTTTGGCGTGGGAGATAGGTCAGCAGGATAACAGATATGTTATCCAGTTATTAATTGACAACGTGCCACTTGGGATGAGTTGGCAGATGACGGTGGCCAAAACATACGGTTGAGTGATGTGGAGGTAGGTGATTGGAGGTAAAAGTCGTTGAAGGGGGCTGATCATGAATGGGAAGGATAAAGGCCTGATAGCAGGGATTGACGGTAGTTATGGGATGGGACTCAAACCGGGAACAAGTGGGACAAGTGGACCTAGTGGAGAATGACGTCCATGAGTGACGGGTTGTCAGAGAGCATGTGAAGTATGGGACTTGAGAATCAATAAACCGACGCCACGTATGAACAGGGGCCCGCCGAAAGAAATATATTTTCCGGACCCCCCCCTTTGGTTAAAAGCAGAACACTAGGGGGGGTCCGAAATCCATTTTGAACCATAGATCTATGCGCTCACCTCCTGACCGCAGATCTTAGCACATTCCTTA
>ML777566.1:422092-432210 GCA_009831015.1 Picea engelmannii | reverse complement strand
TAGCTTCCAATTGTTCCTGAGTAGCTATGTCTCGTTCAATGGCTACCCATGAACGTTCGAGTTCTTCCCAGTTATTGGCAGTTGTGAGGATTATGTCAAAAAGGTTTGACGCGATATGCGTTTGATTCGCTAGTCCGGGATCGATATTAGGTTGTACTGCTGCAGGGACAGTCATAGAGGAACATTAAGAGTGGGAAAAGTTTCAAAGGGAGATTCTGAAAATAAAATGTACAGAGTTAATCAACCTCTAATCATTACTTTCTTCTCGGAATCAAACTTTCTTTTTAGGGGAAAGAAAACGTGAGATTGTCAGTTTTAGTTCGTCCCCAGTATGGTCGCCATTTATGTTAGCACTTGGTAAATTTCCTAGAGGTTGAAAAGAAGAAATCTACAAAGGTAACCTTAACCAACCGCTTTGAAAGCTGGGATCTAGCCCTTCCAGCTTAAGAGAGGGATCTCTCTATATGATTTAGCTTTGTTTTAATTTCAGATATTAGGCTAGCTATTAAGAATGTTGGTTTTGTTGTAAAGTGTTTTTGAAGATGGTTGAGACAAACTACACATCCATTGGGCTATGGGGTCTATATTTAATCAAATATGAGATACAACTAGAAACGCTAAAGAAAACCTTCACAGGGCGAGATAACACACTCACTGGATCTTTAGTAAATAAATTGATGGACAGAAGAAAAGATAAGGAAAATAACTTCAAATAACAAGTAGTTAAGAATTTCTTAATTGAAGATATTTTGGAAGATAAACATTAAAATCTTTAGAATCGGAAACAGGGTATCAAAGATAAATCCTGCAACATAACGATATTCATAAAGATTAGTTATAGAAAAACAAGATGATTACAGAGCAAGACAACATCTAACTGAGAAAATCACATCACCAGTGAACATGTGCAAGAATCCTGTAAAGTGTCTCTTCTTTATTAATGGTAGATCTCTTCAAAAATAGTACAGTTCGATAGCAATAGGGTGTGCGAATCAACAACCCTCAATACATCGAAAGATGAAGTATTTATAATTCAAAAATACAAATGTTCCTGTCATAACTGATCAGGACGTGCTCATGCTATTTTTAGTCTAACTAGCTTAACTAATCAAAACTGCTTGATGACTCGATACAACTGTATGCTGAATTTCTGGGGTAGGCCGTTGGCGAGGTGCCTTCGCAACCTCTTTTGACTGGACAGGTGACTGGTTGGTGACAACTCATCTACTAATCTAGTAGATCACACAGTTCTTCCCATCTGGAATGACCTGGCACTGTGACTTTAAGCAGCCTCCGATATACTTCATCCATGTCTGTGTATTTAGCAAATGTAGGCTTGATGATGAATATGTGCTTAATCTCATGTTGGATACTAATATCCAACTGCAAGGCATCCATGAATGTTTTTCCTGTGATGCTTCCATGTATACCTGCAAACTTGGAACTGTCCCTTGACACTTCAGTCAACTTTTTCTTGTAATCAGGGAGTGTCATTAATTTGTCATTAATGACCTTCAGACCAGGCAGGCCCTTCCTTTGAAGAGCATCTATCTTGTTGAAAAATTTATGCACTCCTTGATCCATGACTTGAATATTTTCCTCAAGCTGAAGCATGAGACCTCTTTTGGTTAGAACCCGTTTCACGTCCAATATAGTTTATGTCCTGTCTTCAATCTTTAATTCTTCGACTTCCTCCCTGGTCTTGGAGTTCAGGAACCTTATGATTTCATTGGCTTGTGCAGGCATGTCTCCCAGCTCTGTTCTAATTTTCTCAACAGCCTGCTTGCTCCTCTCGAGCAACTCATTTTGTTCAAACATGATTTGAACCATTGGCCAGATTTCATTTATTGACTTGAAAATATCTATCCACACAATCTCTTTGACCTCAGCCAAAGTCTTCCCTTCCATTGTCTGTTTTTGGAGTTGCTGTAACTCCTTCCCGATTTTCTCATTCACCTGTTTTTCTTTGGATAGGCTTGCCTGGAAAGAAGTCTTTAACTCTTGGAGGTTCTCCACTTCTTTCTTTGGCCTACTAATTTCTGATTCTTGCAGGTTCATCCTTTCCATGGACTTGGCAAGGTCTGTTGTTCCTTCTGGTAGTGTTGCAGATGGAATGACTGTCACTGTTGTTGTGCTTAATCCTGCAATTGGGATAGCACTCAATGGAATGCCTTCCATTGGCTTTGCCTTCTCTTTCTCCTTTAGCAATCTCTCCATCTCTGCTTCCATATCCTTTAACTGAGCATTCTGCTCCATGAATAATTTCAGCATCTCATCCTTTTCACCTTCCTTTTCAGCTATCTCCTTTGCATGTGAGTCTTCTGTTGGAGGGAGCTTTAGCTGTTTTCTTAAGGATGCGATGTCAGCATTTTTCTTTTTAATCATCTCTTCGGCCGCCTTGACGTTCGCAACGTCGTAACCGATATTGAGGACCAACTCCTCCAACGTCTTTATTCTATTATCTTTCGCGAAAGATGATATTTTCTCCATCTTAAGTTGGGTCTGGGCATTGTTCAAAGCTATCCGATATTTTGTTGCAGAAGCTGAAGCATGGGCCAAAATGTGAAAAATCATCTCCCCATTTTTCTTATGCAGATCCATCTAGTCTACTGGATGCACGTCCTTGACCTGGAACTCAACGGTAGCCCTTTTGTAATCTGATATCACCTTGGGATCCGGCACTTGTGCTTGGAGGTAAGCCATATGCATCCTACCCTTTTCTGTATCAAATGCCGAAAGAAGTCTATGCTGGGCTGTGGAAGACTGCTTCTAGAATTGGGCATAAGTGCTGCTAGTTAGTGTCTGGTTCTTCTTCTTGATCAAGTCATATTTTTCAAAAATGCCCAATTTGGGCCCAGTCTTGCTTGGCGAAGTCTCTAAGGGAGAATCTGTAGATTTCTTCAGTATAGCTTTTGTGATTTCCTTATGCTGGCTCGAGCCAAACGGTAGAGTGACAGGCTTGGCCCCTGTGGTGGTCACTGTGGTAGTTGGGACTTCCAGTTCTACTGTTGTGCTGGGTGTTGAAACTGTCTTCGGCTTTTTGGAGTGAATTTGGAATTCCTCCTATGACACCTATGTTACAGGAGGAGATGGCTCCTGTCGAGGCCTCTTCTCCTTGAGGACCTAAGGTGTGGTAGCGGGAAGCGCACTTGTAGAGGGCACCTGCTGTTCCAAGTCCATCAAAGTGTCAGGCAACCATACTGCCTGATTTGCAAATTTCTCGATCTCTGGCTTGGACTCGTGAGCGTACAGGGCATTTTTGTTTTTCACCCTCATATCTGAAATGATCCCATATGGATCATAGTGCCATATGAAACTCGTAGAGAATTTCATCTCCTTCAACATTCTATCTGCTTCTTCCCCTGCGCCTTGGTTATTGTAGATGAAAGAACCAATTTGTCCCTTGATCCTCAATTGTTGTTTTTTCTTAAGAGAAACAAAATGAATTTCATCAGAATTCATTATCTCCCTAATATATTCTAATGCAAAAATACTTACCGGAACATATCGGGGTAGTTTGTAAGGCGCCAATTCGCACCCGAAAACCCTGATTTCGGTGTGATTCTGACATAAATACCAGTCTCCTGTCTTAACGTTGTCCAAGAGATGAAAAATTCTCTGGACTTCATCATTTATTCATGGCTCAGGCATGCCACTCAACATACTTACCATAGGGTGGTAAAACTGGTCAATGAACGTTGTGAAGTCGTATTCAACAGAATTATTTTTCAGAAGGGAAGTCCATGATGTGACTGGCTGGGTCCTCCCGTCGGCGTCCATCTTCTGCATGGAGAAATTGAACCTGTCGGCTTGAAAATAGATGAACATGTAAGCCAGAATGGATGAATACCTAAACATGCCTTCTGTGGAAAAAATATACAAATTTCTCATGGATGTTATTGGCCAAGAAGGTGTTGTAATCAAACTGCGTGGTCGACTGTTCATCATTTGAGAAGATGGATAGAAAACCCAGGATGGACTCATCTACCCATTGATCAGAATAGTAACCAAGAAGGGCACACAAAGAAGAAATGATTTGATTTCCTTTGACGGAGAACATGGAAGAAGGGTAAGGGGGACTGGTGGTAGGGAGTGGAGCGGAAGTGGGAAGAAAAAGCTCGAAGATCTGAGCTCTCTGAGGGAAAGTCATTTTATGATATAGCTCAGTGAGGATTTCTAAATTGAATGGGGATGCAGATTCAACACGGGTAATTTTCATCATCTGGTCAATATCTTCGGGGGTGATGAAGAAAAGGACGTCTCCAGATGAAGAAATGATGGCTTTCTGGTCGGGGAGGTAATGGGCCTGGCATTTTAGGGCAAACTCGGGGAAATTATGAATCTGGGGGAAGAGATACAGTGGCAAATTAGACTCCCAGAGTCCAATTTCGTCGCTTTGATCCAGGAAAACCTCCTGGAGCCATGCCTGCAGATCAACAAATTCAAAACTGCATATAGTATCAGCTATCAAGCGATCTTTATCAACCAAAAGAATTTTATCCAGATCAACCAGAGGAGGAAGGAAAGGATTCTCTTCCTCTTCCGATTGTTTTGTCTTTGACACCATTTCAGCAACTATACCTGCAAATAAACAATACGTTAGTGGGGTCGACTGGACTATAGGTGAAGGTGATGCGGAAGCAATGGAGGAATAAGAGGTTTCTGGCGCGATCGATGAATAATGAATGAAAAGGGAAAACGGTAGTTTTAATTCAAAATTTGGGTCGGTTTGGCGCGGGAGATAGGTCAGCAGGATAACGGATATGTTATCCAGTTATTAATTGACAACGAGCCACTTGGGATGAGTTGGCAGATGACGGTGGCCAAAACATACGGTTGAGTGAGGTGGAGGTAGGTGATTGGAGGTAAAAGTCGCTGAAGGGGGCTGATCATGAATGGGAAGGATAAAGGCCTGACAGCAGGGACTGACAGTAGTTATGGGATGGGACTCAAACCGGGAACAAGTGGGACAAGTGGACCTAGTGGAGAATGACGTCCATGAGTGACGGGCTGTCAGAGAGCATGTGAAGGATGGGACTTGAGAACCAATAAACCGACGCCACGTATGAACAAGGGCCCGCCGAAAGAAATATCTTTTCCGGACCCCCCCCTTTGGTTAAAAGCAGAACACTAGGGGGGGTCCGAAATCCATTTTGAACCATAGATCTGCACACTCACCACCTCCTGACCGCAGATCTTAGCACATTCCTTAATACCAATTCCGGACCCCCCCCTCCATTAAAGGCAGAACAGAGGGGGGGGTCCGAAATTCAATGTGAACCGTAGATGTGAGCGCTTTGTTCTTGGCCGTCCAGATCTGTGCCCAAGTTATTACCAATTCCGGACCCCCCCCCTCCGTTAAAGGCAGAATGGGTGGGGGGGTCTGGAATCCAATGTGGGTCGTGAATCCATGTCCTCTGTTCTGGACCGTCCAGATCTGCGTGAACATTAACACTGATTCTGGACCCCCCCCCCCTTTGGTTAAAGGCAGGACGCTAGGGGGGGTCTGAAATGTAATGTGAGCCGTTGATTTAAGAGCTGTGATCTGGACCATTGGAAAGTGAATGAAGCATAGGTCGGGAGCGGAAAAGGTCATGTATAGGAAAAACTTAGGATTAGTGTTTTCTTGCGAGTTTTTCCAATTTTGTCTTAGACACCACCAAGGGGACATCACTTCATATATCCTTAGGCAACGGAGACTTGATGTAGCATTTTCTTCAAGTGGGTTTTATCTGGGCAAGGCAAGCAAAGCAATTAATCTACATTCTAACCTACTTTCACAAGACAATTAACCCAGATTGAAAGATTGAACTGTTGGGTTAAGATATTATTCTTCCTAAGAGATATCTGACTAGGATTAGACAGTCTAGTCAGATTTATTCACTAGTTCTAACCTAGGGGCTATCTGATCAGGATTAGATGGTCTGATCAGATGTATTCACTATTTCTAACCTAGGGGCTATCTGATCAGGATTAGATGGTCTGATCAGATGCATTCACTAACCTATCAACATTTGAAAATTTAAAAGAACTTGGTCATGCTTGAAAGGTATGACCAAGTTACTATTATTGCATGGGGATTTTGTTTTACTTCTTTTATGCCCTCTTTTCTTTTATTTATTTATTTTCTTTTTCTTTTTCTTTTTTCTTTTCTTTTTGCTCTTTTTTCTTTTCTTTTTGCTCTTTTTTATTTTCTTTTTTCTCTTTTTTCTTTTCACAAATTATTTGAAGAATGAAATATCATTTGTCAACAAGATCACCAGATACAAATAATATTGAAGTCATCAACTGAATCCCATAATTTATGGGGTGATAACAGGGTGTGCTTGTTATTTTCATACGAAAGAAGGATGGGTCATGGAGGCTCTGCATTGACTACCGTCAATTGAACAAGGAAATGATCAAGAATCAATATCTATCGCCGAGGATAGATGATTTGTTGACCAGATGAAGGGTGAAATGGTGTTCTCAAGGATTGATTTGCGATCAGGGTATCACCAGTTATATATCAAGGAGGTTGATGTCCCTAAGACCACCTTTAAGATGAGGATTGGACATTACGATTTTAATGTTTTACCGTTGGGACTGACAAACACCCGAGGGGTATTTATGTGTTTGATGAATGAGGTGTTTTGCGAGTACTTGGACAAGTTCGTCTAAGTATTCATTGATGATATTTTGATTTACTCTTGGACGATGGAGGAGCATGACGAGCACTTGCGCCTGGTACTACAGTGTCCGAGAGAGTACAATTTGTATGGGAAGTTGTCCAAATTCTCAATTTAACAATCAAAGATTCACTACTTAGGGAATGTCATCTTCGGCAAAGGTATCTTCGTGGATCCAACAAAGTTCGAGGCTATTATGGAATGGCCTGTGCCAACGAATGTCCCAAAAGTACGTATCTTGATGGGTTTAGAAGGATACTATCTATGGTTCGTCAAGGGATTTTCAAAGATAGCAAATCTGATCATGGATTTGTAGAAAAAGAACAAGAAGTTTTTTTGGACCGAGAAATGCACGGAAGCATTTCGGAGGCTCAAGGAGCTGTTGACAATGACATTGATAATAAAGTTCCCTGACATGGACACAGACTTCTTGGTATGCACTGATGCATCCAAGGAAGGCTTAGGTGGATTCTTGATGCAAGACAGTCGAGTGATCACTTACATCTCGAGGAAACTGAGAAGGCATGAGGAGAAATACGCGACGCACAATTTGGAGTTTTTAGCCATCATATACGCCATGAAGGTTTGGAGACACTACCTTGTGGGATGAAAATTTGAACTAAAGATGGACCACTGTGGACTACAACTCATCTTTACACAAAGAGACCTAAACGTGCGACAAAGACATTGGTTGTAATTACTTAGCGAGTATGACTTCAAGATTACTTACATAAAAGGAACAATGAACTGAGTGGCAGATGCATTGAGTAGGAGACCTCACACTATTTTGTTGTTGCCTCTTCGAACAAATCTATGTGAAAATATTCTAACTTTAAATCTCGACGATGACTGGTACAAGAGGTCGAGGATTTTATCGTACAAACACAATGATGGTACCAAGATTTGAAGGATTTACAGTGGATGACGATGGACTACTAAGATTTAAAAATCAAATTTATGTACCACTGAACGACGAGTTGAGGATTTTGATCCCAAACGAGGCTCACAGAGCAGTGTACATGGATCACCCGGGAGTCACAAAGATGAGGGTGGACCGTAAACCCTTATTCTTCATGAAAGGAATGAAGGAAGACATAGTCAACTATGTGGCCAAAATTCTAGAATGTCAGCAGGTAAAGGCCAAACATGGACATCCAGCGGGATTACTACAACCACACGTCTTTCCAGAATAAAATGGGAGGTTATTTCAATGGATTTTATTGTTGAATTATCACTGACGGCAAGGAGACACGACTCAATTTTGTGGTAGTAGACACTCTGACAAAGAGTGCTCACTTTATTCATGTGCGTACGATGTATCAGACACTTGACATAGCTAGAGTTTTCATCAGTGATATTGTGAGGCTACATGGCGTGCCTAAGAGGATTGTATCTGATCGAGGATCGGTGTTTACTGGATGATTTTGGACGAGTTTCCAAGAGACCTTGGGAACCCAACTAACTTTAGTACTGCGTATCACCCAAATACTGACAAGCAGACCAAACGAATGAACCATACCTTGGAGGACATGTTGTGCATGTACGTGATGGACCAACAAAAGAATTGGGAAGAATTCTTGCCACTGGTGGAATTGACTTATAACAACAGTTACCAAAGCACCATTAAGATGGTGCCTATCGAGTTTCTTTACCAGCGACCATGTTAAACGCCTTTGAGTTTGGATCAGCTTGAGGATAGGGTCCTGGTGGGACCAAAAGTGATCCAAGAAATGGAAGAGAAAATATAAACTAAAATATAAAGGATCAAGGAAGTGCAGGATTGATAGAAGAGTTATGTCGATGCACATCGTGTCGACCATGGTTATGATGTGGTGATCGAGTATTTTTGTGGTTGAAACCGCATAAGAGTTCGATCAAGTTTGGAAAAGGGGCTAAACTATCTCCTAGGTTCATGGGATCCTACGGGATTGTGGAAAGGAGAGGGTCATGGCCTAATGACTAGCCTTGCCTGATTCTTGAGGCATATGCACGATGTCTTTCGTGTCTCTATTGAGATTCTATGATTAGTGATCCTACACATGTTTGACTTGAGAACCTTGTTGGTATTGGATGAGGGTGCGCTCACGGCGGAGACGATTCACATCCTATATTATTTCATTCGACTGCTACGGTGTCGAATAGTAGATGAGGTCAAGGTCCAATGGGACAGTTATAGTCCACACCTGGCGACCTCGGAGGATGCATATGATATGCGCCAATAGTTTCCATTTTTGTTGTGTAGATAGACTTATGATACTGTGATACACATTATTTCGACACTTTTATACTGTGAAACTTCGGGACGAAGTTTAAACCAAGAGGGGGTGTATGTAACATCCCGCTCTTGCATGCACTGAGTGAAATTATTCTTTGAGGACACTTGCTTCCAAGTGATCTAGATTATTATACTATTAAGCATTTGATTTTGATTATGAGGCGTTATGGGTTGATGACATGTTGTTTTGCTACAATGACATAGACAGGTGCTATTGACTCAGTTTTACTGAGTGTGCAGGATTTTGGACCTCAAGGATGCAGAGGCATCGATGGAACCCCTTGGACTCTGGATCGAGTCGGGGAGTGAACTATTGGGGTTTGATTGTTTTATATGTGATATTAGTGCATCTGATTAGATGATATGATTACAGATATATTTCTGACATGATTCGTTGATGATGCAGGTTGACAATAGCTTGCCAACCAGACTCACATGTGGAGTAGAGGGGTCACGCATGACTACCAGAGACATTGAGGGAGAGGTGTGGACAACAACCCTGCCATAGCCTACTAGCACTTTTGTCGTGGCTCGAACTATAGGTTAACGACTACCTAGTTCAAGAGGACCCACGATGTCATGAGGGCATACTGCGACAGTCGCTCACGATGATTCTAAAGGATGTGCAATAAGGCAGGGGCCTTATTCCTTAGAGGCCCTTAGTCTCCCAAAAGATCACCTGGTGGAGTATTGACTCCAGGGGTTTTTGATGTCTACCAATTCAGTCAAGAGGTGAGTGGCACCCTTGGAGCACGTGGTGCATCCTTAAGGGCATGTTGCACAAGTAAAATGGAAAGAGGCGAGTGGCACCCTTGGAGCACATGGTGCTTTCTGAAGGGAACGCTGTGCAAGAGAAATGGAAAGAGGTGAGTGGAACCCTTGGAACATGTGGTGCATCCTAAAGGGCACGTCACGTAAGAAAACTGGAAAGAGGCAAGTGACACCCTTGGAGCATGTGGTGCGTCCTGAAGGGTAGGTCGCGCAAGAGAAACAAAAAGAGGTGAGTGGCACCGTTGGAGCACCTAGTGCGTCCTGAAGGGCATGTCGCGTTGTTATTTAATAATTGGATAAACCTAGATGGCCTTAGGGTGAATAACATGTTAAGGAAGATTTAAACATTTCCCCTAATAAAATGTCACCCAACCTAGGAAAATAAAGTCTAGGTCTAAATTATA
>ML777566.1:349298-407962 GCA_009831015.1 Picea engelmannii | reverse complement strand
AGTTGTATGAGCCTCCATTGATTGATGATCAAGGAGAGCATGTTCAGATTCCTTCCATAGATGATTTTTCTCCAGAGTATCTAACAGAACTGCAGGAAGACACCATCCTTGACAGGAGGATGCGAACTTCGAAACAAGGAAATGTGGAGTATTTGCGAGTTGGTCTTAAAGGGACAAATCCAAGCAAGGCCAAGTGGATTGAGGTTGGAAGGGTGAGGGAACTTTACCCTCATCTTCACATAGACTGAAAATAGTCTTTTGGAGGTCTAAAAATTTCCCAATGGGGAGGTGTGATCAGGGGATCAAATTTTGCTCAAAATTTCAAAGTGCTCGAAATGCGATGAAACCAGTGCCATTGCGTCCATCTCATCTTCCTGATTCTGGCGGTATATTTACTTTGTCAAACGGGATCCGTATGGAGAAGATATCGCGTTCTGTTCGTCAAGTCAAACATGCAAAAATTTTGGTGCTAACTGTACAGTCCGTACAGTCTGACGTGGAAAGACTGTACAGACCGTACAGATGATGTGGCAACATCTGGTTGGTTGACAGTTGTCGAATCCGGAGGTGACACATGTCCTTTGGTGGCAAATGGTATGAGAACACGTGGCCCAATCCATGGGCACCACGTGTCACTCGTTGTTTGGGTAGTGGTTATTATTGTTGTTTGTAAAATGTATGGAGTCCGTGGGGTTCGACCCCCGGACCTCCCCACCGTACAAACACTTATACAAACTCCGATAACCAATCGGGCTACCGCTCATACCTGGATATATATATGTTTTGGGTTATATTTAAAGCCGCTTGTTGGTATAGTTGGGGCCGCGACCAGGCCGGGCCTAGCCCAGCCCTTGGTCGCGCGCTTTTCATATATATGTGACCACAGGTATATACATTGGCACGTGCACGTTTTATAATATGGTTTCAACGGTTGTAATATGGTTCCAACAGTTGTAATATGGTTCCAATGGTTATATGGATGGAGCCCCATTTATTTTAGCACGCAGTGCTATGACCCATACGCCCAGGTGCCTAGGCGGTTAGGGGCTAGCACACCCTTAACCATCCTACGGTTTGCACCATTGGTGCGGTTGCACCCAGTGCTGGGTTTTCACGCTTTAAATTGCGTGTGAGCCAGGTTCAAACAACAAGGGTGCATTTTGTAGATGTAGAGACAACAAGCTTAAAGAGGGAGACTTCTAGGAGGCCTAACTTCTTCGTTTTTCGACCGATTGAGATGCCGAAAGAGCCCAGACAGGGGTTTTGGGACACTCTGAAGCCATTGGAGCAGTCGGTTTGTCAGTTTGAGCATTGTAAGACATGTTTTTGAGCACTTTGAGCAATTAATAATAATGATCCATTGGAAGCTGGACCAGGAGATGTAGCCCATAAGAGGGGTGAACTCCTTTATCAATTGTTGTGTTTATGTGCTTATGTTCATTGATTATGCTGCTGTCTATGTGTATTTTGCATAAGTAATCCCTTAATCTATGTGTTGCAAACTGATCCTTTTTCTTTAAACACATAACATTTACATTGCAAATAATTTCAAGTATTTCAAGTCTTCTTCAATTTTAGATCAGCGAGGTAAGTACATTTATATGTACTAATGTTTTTGGATTTGTAACTATTCAAGTGATTTTTTTCACATTGATTTTTTCTTAAAGTGTTTATAAAGATAATATCTAGGCTTTAAACCTATGGCTTTTGCTCTATATTATCCACCTCATAGTATTCATGTGGCCACCCCCATTGCATAAGTGAGCATCATAGTGGCCACAGCATCCAACATTTCTATTGCACACACTAGTTAATAACTTAGTCTATTTCTTTGTTTGTTTTTTGATCAAATTAGTTTATTACTTTGTCTTTTGATTTTCTTCCATAGCCAAATTATAATAGCAACTTCTAATGGTTTATACATAGGTTGTTAACCCCATTATAAACACATAGGTGAATGTCACAACAACTACCAAACATAAGGGTAATTTTCATGGTGTTAAATATTCCCCTATAATGTTTTCTAAATGCTTATATGTGATCTATTTATTTGTTGATAAAATTAATTCATTGCATTGTTTTTTAAGATCTATTGAATGTTTGTTAATTGTTTATGTGTAGGTAAGTGTTGATCTCATTTGTTCTATTCCCAACATTGGTGTTGAAACTAACTCAGTGGGGTCAACGAAGAGGTAATATTAGTTAAATCATAAAGCTATATTATTTTCTATGATATTTTTGTTCAATTTTATATGTATGCAATCCTATTGAGTTGTTTGTTTGCAATGCTAAAATAGAGAGACTATTATATCTTGTGAACATGAGTCACACTCCTTATCTCTCATCTTAGTAGATCAACATGTATTTTCTATTAATACTTTAAATATTCTTGAGTTGACATGGATGGTTGGCATAGTGGTTATCACCACATGTTCAATGGTGAGCACTCACACACAAGTAATCACTAAGTGACTTTCAATGGATTATAATGAGTTTTAAGGTAATTATCATGTAATCATGTTGATCACAATATTTATAAGGTGGATTTTAATATTTAATTAATAAAAAAAATTGTTCATTAATATGCATGTTGTTTACCTCATCCAACTTAGTTATAACATTCTTGTTGTGACTGAGGTTGGCTACAAGGAGTAGGTAATATTTAAGTATGATGTGATTTAATTGTTCAATATAATAGTGTAATTAAATTGTGTCAATATTTGTAACATTTGAGAAGTTTGTTATTCAATCCTAATGCCGTTGCCACTTTACATGCACCTATTGTTCGCTCCATGGTTGCATGTATTTTGATGACCTAGGAACACTTGCAACATGATTTCCATGCACCACTTCCACCAAATATGTAGATATCAATGATCCATGCACCCTTTGGCATTCCATATTCATTAGGCATGTTTCACTAGATTCAAGTTCATATGAGACTACAATAGCACATAACAAGATGTTATCATTATTTTCCTAGACCACAGGTTGTTGGACCATTTATCCCTACAACCATTGGCTTTCCAATTCTGCTCAGCATGACCCAAAGCTAGGTATTATACATCAAGTTGGTTTCATCAAATTCTAATGTATTTTATGGTTTTAGTTAATTTTTTCATTTTTTTTAGTCACCCTAATTGATTAAGAATATGTGTGTTTCTAAAGGTCATCATGCAAAAATTGTTCATATACTACACGTCCTTCCAATTTTCAATATTTTATTTTCTATCACCATGGCCAACGCTAAGGTATTTCGTGGAAATTTAATTTGTTTTAATGAAAGTATTTTCGATTCTATTGGAAGCCACACTTGATTTTCGATACTTATCATGATCGAAAGAGATTACACCTTTATGTAGCCGCCATCACCTCCCATTTATAAATGTTTATATTTCTGAGTTTCAAAACGATGATTGGATTAAAGCTTACCTTGTTGAGTTTTTATCGTTTGCATTTTCATTTGTTTTATTTTTAATTCATGACTGTAAGCATGAATTGAAACATAAAACTTGGTTTGGTTTCAAAATCTTTTACCTTAAAAATATCGTTTTAAAATTCACCCATATGTGATTAAATTTCAAATCTTGTGAAATGGTTGATTGGTCCATTATCGAAATTTTTGTTTTATCATGGTAGTTATGAATTCAATGGTTTGATAGTTCATTGTTGAAATGTTTTGATGCATGAAGAACCTTGGTTAACTGTTGATATTATTCTCATGATTTTAAATGTCATATCAGATTGCATGCAAACAAGTACAGGCATGTTGTACTTGTGTTTTCTCCTTACCTTGCTGGCCCAAAACATCAATGAAGCTATTCGTTATACGCATAGGGTTTTCTACTCCATAGGTTTGGCACTCATCGTGAGAGATGGTTTGGAATTCTATGAACCCTCTAGTTTTCGTTCTCCATAACTCTCATATCTGAATTATGATAGCACCCAGACTTTGCTATTTTCATTCCTTCACTTTCCGCTCAAACCTGTTTATGTTGTTCATTCGTTGGGAACCCAAACCTATCCCGGGTGATTTTTGTTGCATCCTTGTTGTTAGCACTAGAAGTCACCTCTGTATTGCGGAAGAGGTAAGCCTAATACCCATCAGTTTGTATGTCACAGTGAATAAATTAAGGGGAGGTCTAATGGATGTAGACTCAGTATTACATCGTTCAAACTCAGAAAATTGGGCTGGAAATGCACAGGTAGGTGAGTTCTTTATCTAACTTTAGTCAGTGAATTGCAATATAGTGGTGAGTAGGGGGGAGAATTTGAGGAGAATGAACTGGTCTTCTATGAACATCCGATCTTCCAGCAGGCCAAGGATGAAAAACCCAGGAACAATATCCTCTTGGTTCGGAGTTTCAAGGAACTGAATGAAGTTACTATTGAATTGAAATCGAACATACATCACAACTCAATAAAAACAACCTGACTGTATCATCCATGCCCGATCCATTCAGTATGGAAATAAAAGACAACGTTGAAAACTGATTAAAACTGGTGGCAATGCTACTTGATCAAACCTACATCACGAAAACATAACTACCCTCGACTGGATCCTCCATGCTAGAGTGTTCTAACATAGTTGTTACATAGAGGTGGAAGGAAATTAACTTTCATTAAATAAGAAGTCTCAAATACATGCACATGACTAGAAACCAAAGTGTTCATTAAAACTTTATGAATCGGGAGCTTAGCTCAACCATCATCCCCTTTTACAAAATATCAAAACTGAGTATTTATACTCAAAACAAAATCACAGGAGCATACTCGAGTAGTTGCATTAAAGGCATCGCATTTGCATGCCTCCTGTCCAAATGTGCGTGCAGACCTTTGTCAGACGCTAGCTCTTATCAGATGAAATCACATTTTAGAATGGACCTATGGATGAATTGACCATCTGACAGTCCCTTTCTTGATTTTCCACTTATGGTGGAAATGATGTTCAACCGCCGCCACCAACCTTAATAACTGATTCATCGAAATCGAGGATGACCCAAGTCAACTCTGCACCTATGGGGCTTGATGACCTCTGTATTTTTTCATCTGATCCTAAGCTAGATGCTTTCAGGGGGTGTGACAGTAGACATGGATGCTGAGGATGTGACTGGTGTGCTCGGCATGGAATAACGGACATAAAATGGCCAGGTGGAAAGGTGTGGATGGGAAGAGGAGACTGAGGATCGCGTGGGAGGCCACCTAAGTGGGATTTGAGGTGTAATGGGATGGGGATGATGTGGTATGAGATAGGAAAGGTGGTGGGAGGAGAGAAGGGGACAAGTGTCGATGGGACGGTGAGTGGAGGACAGGTGGAGGGAGAGAAAGTGATAGGAGAGAGACCACTTGTCAACCCAGGATAGGACATATTCAACAAATGTGCATATCGGGGCTGTGAAAAGTAGTTTGAAACTTCCCTACTTTTGGGCCTGATGTGTGTCTCTGGCTGACATGTAGCACCTTTACAAAACCACATTGTTTTCCCTAGCCCACTCTACAAGGTTTAACTTTCACGCTTGTTGAAGCCTCGATACAATCAATGATCGTCGATCTAAGGCACACCAATATTGACTGCCCAGATTTGTGCATGTATTATCACATCGTGCCTCTGACTTAGGATATAAGCCGATTTGTGGGTTTTTTTCCCATTTTCTTTGATTCCTTCGCCAAGGGTCCAACTTCTAGGGAAGCATCCCCTTTACAAATTAATGTGATAACATTAGGATCCATGGGGGATGGCTTGCTCCCTGTGAGAAGCCAAGAACGTTTATGTAGTTTTAGTGCCTTACTGTTGGGTTGGAGTCTCCTACTAGAAAACAAAACAAATAAAAAACAAAACGGTAATTACAATGGCGGGACGCCGACTACGACTTCAAATAAAAAATATTTTGAGGAAGTGCCCATTTATAGGGCCATCAAAATATTTGTCACCCTCCAAGCTCTGTAACCTGTAAGTGTTGTTTGGAAATTCTTCATAAATATTGAAGGGACCTAATCCAAAGGGCATCAAATTTTCCATGTTTTCCTTTATCATGTTTGGGTGCATCCCATTTAAGCACCAGATCTCCCAGTTGAAAATCCTCCTTTCTCACCTTTCGATCAAAGGCTTGCTTGATCTTCTATTGACGTTCATGCGCTTTGTCAAGCAGCTACTCTCTAGTCTACTGGACTCCTACCATTGTTGCACTCTCCTGATCATATCATCGGTCTCTCCTTGATAATCTTGAAAGAACTTTTCCACAGGCAGGGCAAGCTGAGAAGGGAAAATGACCTCAACTCCATAGACAAGATGGAAAGGGGAGAGGCCCAGGGACTTCTTTGTTATCACTCAATCAACTCACAGAGAAATTTTGAGCTTTGAATCCCATGCTTTCTTGTTGTCCTCTAACAGTCTTTTGATAATATTTATAATGCTCTTTTTAGAGGACGTTGCTAATCCATTACCTTGGGGGTAGTAGGGGGTATAATGGATCAATGAAATCTTGAACTTCTCACAGAATTGGATCAATGGATCATACTTGAAGGATGAATCATTATCAGTGATGATTATGTTCGAAAAACCAAACCTTGCCATAATATCTTCAAGAAAACCAATGATCACATTGTGAGAGGCACTCCTCGTGGGGATGACTTCTATCCACTTGGTGAAATAATATGTTGTAGTTAAGATCCATCTATGCTAACCACTTGATGCCAGATGAATTTCCCCAATATATTCTAGGCCCCAATGATGAAATGGTCTTGTAGCTACCATAGGCTTCAGTGGCAAAGACTCGATTTGTTGATTTCCTGAGAATTTATGACATTGGATACAAGATCTGATCTTTGCACATACATTAGTGAATAGAGTTGGCCAATAGTACCCAACCCTGAGAATTTTGTAGGCCGTGTTTCTCCAGAAGTGATGCCCCCCACATAGGTTGTCATGAAAATCGAACATAATCCTTTGGGCCTCCTGTGGGTCTAGACATCTTAGGAGCACTCCTAGAGGGTATTTCCAGTACAAGACCTGGTAAATAAGGAAATATCTAATTTCTTTGAGCTTTAATGCTCTTCCCTTGTTTTTTCCCATACCATCAGAGGGCCTTAACTATTGTAGAAAATATATAGTGTCTTTATACCAGGCACATTTTGCCAATGGAGGGTTGCCCTGAGGATTTTTATCAACGAACTCATCTTGCTGACTTTTTGAGTAGGTGTTGATGAAGTTTACCCCCAAAGCTCTGCAATTATATTCATCCAACAACTTGGCTAAACCTTGACCTTTAACTAGCTTGGTGGGCTTTATTTCTAAATTGAATCCAAGGATTTTGTAAATCCACTTGCTTCTTCTCCCATCTATGTTAGGCTAAATGAGAATGTCTTTCACTGAAGTTGAAGGAACATATGCAATGATCCTCGAATAAAAAACATAGACTCTAAAATCTTTAAGATCCTTCACCAAGGCATAGTCTTTCTTCTCCATGATGTCATACCTGACCTCTACATCTATTAGTGCTTTGTTGAAAAATGAGATGGGTTTTTCAAACCCTTTAGTATTCATTTACAACAAAACAGTCGCTACTCTATCAAAAGAAGCAAAGGAAAAAAAAAGAAAATCCTTGGAATAATCAGGATTAATCAGCATAGGTGCCTCAGTCAGTGCCTTCTTGATTTGGCTGAAGGATTCTCTGAACTCATCAGTCCACTTTACTTCATTTCCCTTCCTGAGCATGGTTGTAATATTCTTCACTAGTTCAACAAAATTGGAAACAAACCTCCTCATAAAATTATTTTTTCCCAGGAAGGACTGAACCTCTTTCCTAGAACTAGGAAGTGACAGGGTTTGAATAGATTCCACCCTTCTTGAATCAATTCTGACCCCCTCAGTTGATACTATGTGTCCCAACAATTTTCCCTCCTTCATGGAAAACAATGATTTCTTAGGATTTAGGGAAAGGACAAACCTTATGCATTTCAAAAAGACTTTCCTCAGATGACAACAGTGTTCTTTATTAGATATAGAAAAGATTGTTATATCATCCAGATAGATGACCACAAATTTATCCTTCTCCCCAATGAAGGTGATGTCCATGGCTCGTTGAAAGGTTGCTGCTGATGTCCATGGCTTGTTGCTGCTGCATTCATCAATTCATGAATGTGCCCCAAGGAGTGGTGACGGTTGTCTTTTCTCTGTCTTCAGGCAAGACAAAGATCTGATTGTATCCAGAAAATCCATCAATCATGGAAATCCCAGATGCACCAGTTACCCTCTATAATATGTGTTCCATCTTTGGCAGCAGGTAATTGTCCTTCCTAGAGATCTTGTTCAGATTTATGAAATCAACAAAGAGTCTGATTTATCCACTCTTATTTCTCACTAGGACCAGCTTGGCTACCCACTCAGAATATCTCAAAGGCACAATAATCTGAGCATCCAAAATCTTCTTCACCTCCCTTTCCATAATAGGCAGTAACATAGGATTTATTTGTCTCAACTTCTGCCTAAATGGTTTGGCCTCATCCTTCAGTGGGATCTTGTGTTCAATGGCACTGGTGTCATATGTTCTGAGGTCTTCATAGGTCCAAGAAAACACATCAGAAAATTCTTTTAATCGCTCAGTATACTCGGCCCTCTTCTCTCTTGACAGGCTGCTTGACAATTTGACAAATTTTGGATCCTGCTCTATGCCAATATTTCACTTAGCCACATCAACATCATCATTTGAGATTTTACCCTTTACTGCCAAATCATTTCTATCAAATAATCTTCCTAAAGGGACTAGTTCCTTGGGGATGTGATTGTTGGGTAACTGGACAATGTGATGATAAACAATTTTTCTCAACAACTCATTAGCATGGGGACTATTTACAGAATCTTGCTCCTAATCAATATGCAATGTTTAAAACTCGTCAACAATTTCCAGAAATCGTTTAACTTCAAGATCATCCTCAAACACTTTCAAATTCTTGACATTGTTAGGTATAGAGGGTATATATTTTACTTCTACGTCATACCTGAGCTTAGGTGGCAGAGGGATTTTGAAATTACTTTTTGAGGAAGCCAAAGAGTCATCCACTGTGTTTTCCTCTCTTGGAATGAATGAAATGTTGAAAGCCAATAAAAAACTGTCAATTAGGTCCCATACTTAATTTTGGTAACTTCTGAGCTGAGGGTGTTTGGTTTGATAATTATTTCCGATCTGCTAGACAACCAAATCAGCATCGCCAAACACTGATATATCCTTAATCCCCATGTCTTTTGCGACTCTCAATCCAAAAATAAGAGCTTCATATTTTGTCACATTATTGGTAGTTTCAAACTCTAATTTGTATGACAGAGATATAGTTTCCTGAGCAGGGGAAACAAACACAACTCCACCACCAGCACCTTCTCTAGAAGAGGCTCCATCAAATAACATTTTCCACACAGAGGTAATTGGAGGAGAATCTTCACAAAGAGTGGGATTCTTTCTGATTTCAGGAGAGAGTGCAGGGGCATTGGTAAGATGCAATAAGATGGATCCCAAATCAGTATCCAAGGAAAAGATAGGGTGATTAGTGGGGTCTGCTTCATCACTGATAATGTAGGCCAATTGAGTCTCTCTATACATTCTTCTATGTTCGCCTCCAAAGACTGGAATGGTATCATATGTGAGGTCCATCTGCAAGGTTCCCCCAAGTTTCTTTATCCAAGATATTGACAATAACATGCCAAACTTGGGGGGAACATTGGCCACCACAATATCCATGACCACACTTTTCATTGGCAATTGAAACAAGGTCACTACCATATCTTTGATGACCCCAAGACATTGTACCCTTCTTGAATAAAAAGAATACAAATCATGATAAGCCTTTGTAATCTCCAATCCGAGTTCCTCCATGATCATTTTGGGCATGAGATTATGAGATTCTCTTGAGTCCATCAAATAGTTATGCAACACCTTATCATGTATATTTAGGGATGTATATAAGGGAGGGGATGAATCATATATATCTTCTACCATAGGACCTAAGATGACTATTGGTTTTTCATCTTGGAGATTTATCGAGTCTGAGGGATGATTTGGGGGCTTAGGCAACAACAGTTTAGAGAGGCTTCTTTTGAAATATCCATGCTTGACCAGCTCTGAAAGTGGTACGGGGATTCTGATTTTTTGAATTTCATGCTCAAAGTTGAAAGAGGAGAGGGGTTTTAGAGTTTCCCTCACTTCTGGGGTAGGATCTTTAGCTATTGGTGAGGGATTCTGAGCTTTCTTTTCCTTGTTGTTGTTTGTTGCATATTTACCAGGATTCTCTGCTCTAGAAGGTTGATCAGGGATGTCACAATTCCCTTCTTCCTTCATAGACCTGAGGTTATATTTATTGGGACTGCTATTGGCCTTTTCCCCTTTACTCAACTCATTTATCTGGTTGTCCATGAGAGACTGCTCATATGCGGATTGAGTTAAATGAGGAAACAAGGAGGTGTCTCCAAGAAAATGGATTTAAGGATCTATCTCTTCCCCCTCTCCTTCTTCATCAGCAACAAGGTTGTTTTGAAGAGGAGCTTGGATTTTTTTATCATTTCTATCTCTGTACCTTTGTTCCCTTGGCATAATTTGAGGAGCATTGTTGTTCGGCTTCCTGAAGTTGCTTCTATTATCAACATTTTGAGAATTTTTGTGTGTCGGCTTCCCCTCTACTTCCGGTCTTTCCATTCTAGTTGAAAGTGATTTTAGTAACTTGGTTACTTCATCCATTTGAGGGGGGGAAACAGAGGAACCAGAGGTTGAGGCTTCAGATCTTCCCCTTCCTCTATCTCTGTCAGCTTTATTCCTAAGTCTATCAACTTCCAACACATTGGACTCTACTTCCAAGGCTGCATCTTGCATATGAGCCAAGGAAGAAACTCTTATTTCTCTTAACATGAGGTAGAGGTCGAGGTCAAAAGCACTATCATAAGTAATTTTGGCAGAGGCTTTAGAAGGATTTATCTTGACAGGGTTTTTATTGTACATCTTGTTGAATATTTTGGATAAATCGGAGACAAATTCTCCCTCTTTCCTCTTCAGGGACCCAAACTCTGTGATATAATACATAAATTATTTTTTATCCCCCCACTGTCTCAAGAAGGAATCATCTAGAGCCTCAATCCCAACAATGGATCCAGGGGTCAAACCTCTGAACCATTTTCTAACCTCACCATCAAGGCTCTAGACAAATACTCTCATCCAGACATCTTCATTTTCAATATTTAGATTATCTGCATAACTATAGAAGGAGGCAAGATTCTCTTCAATAGTTATGTCTTCTTCTCTAGTGAAATTGGGAATATACTTTAGGTAATCTCAAGAAGGTACATAATTCATGGCCTGAGGTAAGACCAGGGGTGCATATCTAGCAGCCACTATGGCATCCATTCTATTTCTAGGAGGATTAGCACCTTCCATAGGGATGATAGTTGGAGGAGAACCAGGAGGGGAAGGGGTTTGGATAGGGGAGACTGGAAAAGAAGCTAGAGGTCTTGAGGGAACTAAGGTTTCCCTCTTTGTGGTAGCGGCAACAGTAATAAGAGGAGGAGTGGTAAAGCGCGGGGTAGGAAAATATTCTAAGGTCATGGGTATAAACCGTGGTATAATTTCATGGGAGAGTGGAGTGACAAGGCTTTCCCCCTCCAATCCCAGACCAGGAGGGGAAAAATCAATAGGAACACTCCCAAAATTCAAAGTTCAGGAAACTCCAACAGAAGGTATAATAGAAGGCTGAAAAGAAAAAATCGAAGTTCTTATAGGATAATGAAAATCATCAGAAATACTTGGTTCAACAGTAGAAGTACCTTGATGAAAGGCCTTTCCCTTTTTGATAATTTTCTCTGGGTCAGCTTCAGGCGTTGCCAAAGGAAGTTGTGGAGTAGATCTCATGTGTCTGCCTCTAGAATCCACAACTGAAACAATGGAGTCACATGTGGATTCGCATCAACGGAGTCACCACATTGGAGTCACCAGGTGCACAGTTGCAATCTTGATGTACTGGGTTTTGATGCACCTTCAGAACCAGTAAGCTTTGTCGTCCAATCCCAGGGAAAATCGTCAATTTGTCCCTGGCAATGGCACTAGAAATATTATCACCAGAAGTCACCTCTGGATTGTAGTAGAGGTAAGCCTGATACCCATCAGTTTGTATGTCACGATGAATAAATTAAGGGGAGGTCTAATGGATGTAGACTCAATATTATATCTTTCTAACTCATAAAACTGGGCTGGAAATGCATAGGTAGGTGAGGTCTTGATCTAACTTTAGTCAGTGATTTGAAATATAGTGGTGAGTAGGGGCAATAATTTGAGGAGAATGAAGTGGTTTGCTATGGACATCCGGTCTTCTAGCAGACCAAAGATGAAAAAACCAGGAAACAATGTCCTCTTGGTTCGGATTTTCAAGGGACTAAATGAAGTTACTACTGAATTGAAATTGAACCTACATCACAACTCAATAACACCAACCCAACTAGATCATCCATGACTGAGCCATTCAATATGGAAAGAAAAGACAACGTTTAAAACTGATTAAAACTAGTGGTAATGCCATTGTGATCAAACCTACATCACGAAAACATAACTACCCTCAACTGGATCCTCCATGCCCGAGTGTTCTAACACAACCGTTATAGAGAGGTGAAAGGAAACTGAATTTCATTAAACAAGAAGTCTCAAATACATGCACATGACCAGAAACCAGAGTGTTCATTAAAACTTTACGAATCGGGAGCTTAGCTCAACCATCATCCCCTTTTACAAAATATCAAAACTGAGTATTTATACTCAAAAAAAAATCACAGGATCATACTTGAGTAGCTGCATTAAAGGCATCGTGTCTGCATGCCTCCTATCTGACTATGTGTGCAACCCTTTGTCATACACTAGATCTTATCAGACAAAATCGCATTTCAGAATGGACCTGTGGATGAATTGACTGTCTGACAGTCCCTTTCTTGATTTTCCATTTATGGTGGAAATGATGTTCAACCGCCACCACCAAACTTAATAACTGCTTCATCGGAATCGAGGATGACCCAAGTCAACTTTGCACCTGGGGAGCTTGATGACCTCTATATTTTTCCATATGGTCCTGAGTTGGATTCTTGCGGGGGGGCGTGATAGAAGACGTGGATGCTGGTGATGTGACTGGCATGCTCGGCATGGAATAGCGGATGAAAAATGGCCAGGTGGACAGGTGTGGATGGGAAGAGGAGACTGAGGATTGTGTGGGAGGACACCTAAGCTAGAGTTGAGGTGTAATGGGATGGGGATGATGTGGAACGAGATAGCACAGGTGGTGGGAGGCAATAAGGGGACAAGTGTCGATGGGATGGTGAGTATAGGACATGTGGAGGGAGAGAAAGTGATAGGAGAGCGGCCACTTGTCAACCCAAGATAGGACATAATCAACACATGTGCATATCGGGGTTGTGAAAAGCGAATTGAAACTTCCCCACTTTTGGGCCCGATGTGTGTCTCTAACTGACACGTAGCACCTTTACAAAACCACGATGTTTTCCCTGGCCCTCTCTACAAGTTTTAACTTTCACACATGTTGAAGCATCGATACGATCGATGACCATCGATCTGAGGCACACCAATATTGACTACCCAGATTTGTGCATGTATTATCACATCATGCCGAAAGGTCACATCGCGCCTTTGACTAAGGATATAAGCCGATTTGTCATTTTTTTGCCCATTTTATTTGATTCCTTCGCCAAGGGTCCAACTTCTAGGGAAGCATCCCCTTTACAAATTAATGTGATAACACTTGTCATAGTGGTAATGGCACCCGTAGTCCATATCGATCCGAGTGGATGTAAATATTTTTTATCCCATGATGACACTATTGATGACCTAAAGTTTCATGGGTGGGACGTATTCCTCAAGAAGTTCAAGGGCTATAATCTCCAAGTTGCAATATATTTTGCACAAACCTTCGACGGTTTCAGAGCCAATATTGGATATATATAGTTGGAATTGACAGAGGATTTCATGAGCAAAGCGACAAGGCTCCCATCAAAAGGCGAGAGGTAGTTTAGAAACTCCAAAATAGAAGAGGTCCCGTGGAGTTTATTTATGACCTCCTGTAAAACCACTTTTTGTATAAAAGGTATCCCTATTGCTCTGTTAAAACCCATATGGCATAGTCTACTTTTAAATATGAAGAAGTTTGTTACGTGTGAAGGCCGATACGGACTGGTTTTTCTGTATCATATCCGTTTTCTTATGAATTTCATAGGGTTTGAGTTGGATATGCCCTTTTACTTATTGATGATTCCTTACAAAATGTCTAAGCGTTACAAGTGACAGGGCATTAATTCGATTATGTTTCACCATGGACTCATTAAAATATTGATGGTTTATCATCTTTCGAAGATAGGTGACAACTGGGAGATTTTTTTGATGAGAAATGGCTTCACCCAGGCTGGCACTACAGCCAACCCTCTTTTGATTGCAAACCCTAAATTGGACATGCCAGTGGTTGAAATCCAGTTCGTTAATTCAATTGATGAAATCCCTCTAGATAAAGGATTACCGTGTAGGTTTTCACCTGGAAGATCTCTGGAACAAGTGATTGTCAAATTAAAGGAAAAATATTCTCATGTGCCTGTAAACGATTCTAGTTTAAACATTACTGTTAAATCTGTTATCAAGAATCTTCGTAAAGGAAGGAAACAATAGAGCACGGATGAAAGTTTCAATAATAAGAATGTGGGTCGTCCGATTTCTAGAAAACTAAGAGATCGAAAGGATAATCATCTGATCTCAATTGATCTGATCGAGACCGATGAGTGTTCGAATTGTGAGATAGAGGATTTTTTGGCTCGTGAAGAACCATAAAATCAATATTCCAGGCCAGAGGTTATCACTCATGTTGAACGGTATGATTTCATAACCAATTTGCCCCCGTGTCTTAAGAGTAAAGAAGGGTTTTTGGGTATCGAGCATGATCTGGAACAAACCGCAGGTAAGATTGAAGCACCCCTTGTCAATTGTTTCCCACGTCGATTTGTCATCACCCCAGTACATTGTGATAGCTGCCTCGACTGGGTAGAGCATTATTGTACAAATGGTCCGCTCTTATAGGCCCAAATTGAAACCTTGACTGCTCAGAAGGCTCTGTTAAAACAAGAGAACACTGATCTCAAGGCACATACAGAGAGGGAGAATAAATGAATCAAGAGGGATAGAAATGTAATCATTAAGAACACGACTAGTTTCAAAGCAATTATAAACTCTGAACTGTCAGATCCCTCTATGGCTAATTTTTAATGGTAAAACTTTTTGTTTTAATTTCATTCGATTATGTTGTCAAAGTTGAAATAGGTAGATTTGAATTTTGATTTCATTTGCTAAAAATAAGACTAGCTACAGAACCTATGATTCTATAGCCAGTCTCTTTTAAATAATAATTAGTAATTGGTAAAAAAAATAAAATCTAATATATCAAATAAGTTTTGCTATTCTCAGGGAATGAAAGATTGTGTTGTTGATTGCTTGGAGAAAAAACTTTCAATTATACGCTTGAATGTTCAGTAGTTTCTCCTTTTTTTTTATGTTTTATCAAACTTTGGTTTAATTTGAACAAACTAACTCTTGCATGAGTGGTTACTATTTTCGCTATTTTTGTAGTATTACCCAATTTTTGTGGATTCAACTCTATTCTGTGTGATATGAGCATTTGAATCCTGAATTAGTTTAAATACTATTCATTCTCAGTATTAAAGACATCTTTCATTTGAACACATTATGGACATGTAATTCTCAAGACTGTATGGACAAGTTGTTCACATCATGGATTTAGACCAGCGTGACATTGTCCCATTATGTTTTTCCTTTTATATTATGGAATGTTAATATGTTATACAACTTTAGTCTTATCAGCATATGATATTTCATTTTATTCATCACTTTAAATTATGCTTGTAATTTTTTGTTCATATATTACATATGTGATCGTTATTTCATTTAAATATCATTGATTTATGCTTGATGTTAAGTGAAGTATTACATGAATGTTTTATATTAAATTTATTTTACTATAAGTATTCATCATTACAAGGTGTCACTAGATCTATATGTTTATTACTCTGCTCTTATATCTTTGCTCCAAAAATACCTTGAGTTTATTCTGGGAATGTTAGCACAAGCCTGTTACGGGTTTCTCTCACAGGCAATATAGTTGGGGGTTTGAATTGTGCAAAGATATAAACTCATCATAAAACTAATATCAGGTTAGTTTTACTCATATTCTATTTCTGTTATTAGTTTATTTATTAATGAAATAAGATAGTTTAAATTGGCTTTGACTGTTATTTTGTTCTAGTTCTTAATTATGTTTTATTAGTATCTTTATGAGTTCTTAGATTTTAAATTATTAAACAAAAAATATAAAATATATGTTTTATTTATCTACTTTATAAACGATTGCAAAAACATTGATTTCGCAAGACATCCACCAAAACTTGCAATTTGTAAATACCATGTTCATAATCATATGTTCATATTTATGTTTCTATTTTAAACACTTGTAAATAATTAAATTCATGTACATAGTATCGTAATCATAGCTTTAGATTAGTTTATTTATTTTACTGTTTTTAGGACTTTAGTTGGCTAACGGAGCCATTAAACCCGTCGGGGAAGATCATACCAAATGGCTTGGGTTAATTATACAACCCCAGCTTGGATCTAACCTTCCAGTTGATGGTGTGTCACTTACGCCCATCAACAAATGGCGCTAGAAGGAGGGACTTAATTTAATTGATGGGACGTGGAGGTTGCAAGACTCCTCCCCCACACACTCACTCTCTTGTCGTAACACGTAGTCACTCAAACAATAATGTTAGACTTGAAACAACAACTACCTCAATCAATAACCCTGATATTCCCGTTGAACTAGTCACACCAGTTCCTCAAGGGGACGACATCCAAGAAATTGTTTGTCCATCACTCATAAGAATGCATAGTGCTTTAGCCTATATCAGACAACCTGGTAGGCCACTTAATCAACCCCTTGATTTCTCGGATATCCAATAACAACTTCAATACAACGGTCTGCTCCAAAACCCTTTAGGTGATAATACTACCAATCTTATCGAAACACCTATCCTTGGAGTCAGAGGGTCTGGTATCCCACCTTCCCCACCTGGTTCATATCCATCCTCTTCAGAAGTATAATCTTCAAACGAAAGTAGTTCTTCATCAGAACCATCTCAGCCTTCGACACCACCAACTCCCATGGAAAACCAAAACAATCCTACCAGACCCTGGCTCGATCAAGATGTTGTGGTTGTACCCGGACCTCAACACCCATTACCAAAACATCCAGAGAAGTGGTTGCCTAAATTTGATATGGATTCAAAACAATCTGTTGAAGATCACATCAAAAAATTTATGTTGGTCATTAGACTCTAAAGAGTTGAGAATGAGGATGTAGTATGCAGATTATTTCCTTATACATTTGAGGGAAATGCCTCCACATGGTATTTTTCTCAGCACCCCCAAACCATCGTCTCTTGGAACAAGTTTGAAACTTGTTTCTTGGAAAAATTTGGAGATGATAAATCTCCTAAAGTCTTGGTTATGGAAGTCTCCAATCTAAAAATGAATCCCAAGGAAAAAGTGAAAGACTTTAACCAAATATTTATTACTTTAAAGAATAAAATCCTTGCAGATTCGATGCCTGCGGAAAGTCTAAATGTTACATATTATACTAAAGCCTTGCACAATAATATAGCCATATGGGTCAAAAGGTCTAAAAGAACACCTTGTTATAAGCCTTTGAGGAGCCGAGTCAAATTGAAAAGGATATATTAAGCTTAAAAGACAATCTTAGCAGTGAAGTTGAAACAACCTCATCTTCTAAGAAGAAAGTAGAAATTCTCACTAGGCCACCTCAACTTAAAAATCAACAAGAAAATTTAGACTTAGAAAGCTTGCAAAAAGCTTTCCAAAAATTGTCCAATCAGGTCATTGACTTAAAGAGATCAGTTGAGGAAACATCAACAAGAAAAGGAAGTTTTAAACCTCCTTTCGGAAAACCTTTTCCTCCCAACCGGCTAAACCCGACCACAGAAGGTCTAAATTTTGAAAGTTTATAGTAGGCTTTGAAAACCATCTTAGAAGCACATGATAGTTTTTCTTCTATCCCTCCTGATAATTCTGAAGATGTAGTAGAGGAAGAGGTACCAGAAGAGGAAGATTTGTCTCCTCCTTTTTTTGGTCACCTATCGGATAGTATTGTCCAAGCAAACTTTGAAACTGTTCACCCCTACAACACAAGAAGCAAAACACTAAACAAACCCCCTTCTGAGGTGAATAAAAATGTGTTTCCAAAAAAATCAAATCAAGATGAAATTAAACAAATCTTAGCAGCCCTAGTTTTAGAATATGATTTGATTGAATATCTAAAAAAATTGAGAGCTAATATTTATGGTTTTGAGCTGTTGAAATTTCCCCTTATTTTGCATAAAATGCTTCAAAGTATCGATGAAAACAGTAAAAACAACGATCCTAGTAGCAAGAAATCAGCAGAAATTGATTCAAATACGGCCAAAAAAATCCAAACTAAAACAACATCTGAACTTCTAGATAAAAGGGATTTAGCAGAAAAAACTGTAGCAAATGTAGATAAAACTGTTTTAGAGACAACAACTAAAACTCAGCAAAATTTTGTTGTTAACGCTCGAAAAAATGTCCCACCTTTTTTTTAACCTTTGAAATTTTTAATCTGAATGTACATAATTGTATGGTCGATTATGGCTCATCATTAAACGTCATGCCTCTATCTATTTTCCAAAAAATTAATGCAGAAGTTAAACCTGTTGATCTTCAAATCATTCAACTAGATCGAACTAAAGTTAAAGTAATTGGTGAGCTTAAAAATGTACTGATTAGACTATCATCCAATCCGAAAGTTCATCAGATAATTGATATTATCATTGTTGATATCCCTGAAGTTTATGTCTTGTTCCTAAGCAGGGATTGGTCAGAGCAGTTGAACGGTTACTTTGCCACAAATTGGTCGCACTTGTGGCTGCCCGAAAATGGACAACCCAACAAAATGAGGATAAACAGAAAACCCTATCTTAAGCATACCGTGACAGATCTAAATGATGAAAATGAACCTTTCATTGCATCTTCTAATTTATTTGAAATGCAGGGAATGAATATCTTCTTTGGTAATTTCATGATCGAAATCTCTCCTATCATTGATCCTGTGCAACAATTTGAAGTTGTAACCTACACTCAGACATCATATTTTCCAAATATGCTAAGTACTTCTGACGACGCACAGATATGGTCCTTATACTTTTATGGATCCAAATCCAAAGAAGGAGTAGGCATTGGTTGTGTACTCATCGATCCTACATGTAATAATACTTTTATTGCTTGTCGGTTAGAGTTCGAATGTACCAATAACATGATCGATTACGAAACACTTCTACAAAGACTCAGGAAATATTTGGATATGGAAGTGTGTAATTTGATAGTATTTGGTGATTCAGAAATCATGGTAAAGCAGGTAAGAAATGCCATACATTTCTTATCACCACATCTAAAAAGATACCAAACTGAGGTATGGAGTTTGATGCAAAAATTTACAGCATTTAACATAAATTCCATTCCTAGATTAAGTAATTCAGAAGATGATTTATTGGCCAATGTTGCTTCTAAACTATTTCTCGCTGAAGGTGTTTCCCTTAATGCGTTTTCAATTGAATTGTTTTTCAGACCGTCAATCTCGAATAACATCACAAATTGGAGATTATTCGATGATGACCAGTAGATCATCAACTTTCTCCACATGGAAGACACCTTCCAAGGTGCAGTCATTGATGAAGGTACTCATGATGAGAACCTCCGAAATTTCACAATAATATCTGATCCTCGATCTCCTGAATATACATCCGATTTGTTAAAATCCATCCCTAGATCTATCGTAACACTTGAGAAATTTTATGACTTGCATGATAACTTTAGAGGGACAGTAAATTGTAAAACTAACATTTCTTCTTTGATTTACGAGACGGTTAATTTAGGAACAAAGGATAATCCTAAAAATATTAATCTGGGAACAGGATGTTCCGAGCAAGAAGGATCTACTTTTATAAAGTTAGTTAAATAATTTAAAGACATTTTTGCCTAGACATATGATGACTTGAAAACATTTGACCCCAACATCATACAACATGTTATTCCCATGAAACCCCAGATGCAACCTTTTCAACGAAAATTGAGGAATATGCATCCTAAATTGGAACCCACTGTTAAAAAAGAACTAAATAAATTACTAAATGCAAAGATAATTTTCTCGTTTAGGCACACGTAATGGGTCTCTAATTTAGTCCATGTAAGGAAGAAAAGCGGTGAAATTCGACTCTGTTTCAATTTTCGGAACCTAAACCGAGCATTTGATAAAGCCAACTACCTTGTTCCTCCAATGGAACAAATTCTACAGCAGGTGTCTGGTTCTGAAAGACTATCTTTGCTAGATGGATTTTCAGGATACAACCAGGTCCTCATGTCTCCCTTGGATCAGCTTAAAACAACCTTTCGCACCCCATGGGGCACTTATGCCTACATGAAAATGCCTTTTGGACTAATAAACATCGGCACCACTTTCCACAGAGCAATGGATATTTCTTTACATGGCATCATTAACCAGTTAGTCATGTTCTACCTTGATGATGTCACTGTATTCTCTAAAAACAAGAAAGATCACTTGCCTCACCTCAGGGCTATCTTGGAACGATGCCGCAAGTTCGACATATCTCTCAACCCTAAGAAATTGGTCTTTGCAGTAGAGAAAGGAAAATTGATTGGGTTTATAGTATCTAAGGATGAAATGATTATTGACCCCAAAATAACCCAAGCCATTGCTAAACTCCCCCCTCCTTCTTCCAAAAAATCCATGCAGTCCTTTTTGGGCACGATTAATTTCGTGAGAAGATTTGTCCCAAGCTTCTTAGAAATGGTAATACCATTACAGAATTTAATCAAAAAAGATGTTTTGTACCATTGGGGACCACAAGAAAGTCAGGCTTTCGACTCAATAAAAAAATCAATAATAGAAGATCCTTCCTTGATGAGTCTCGATTTTTCTCAGGATTTCACTCTTTACACCTTTGCTTCTAACCAATCTTATGTTGTTGTGTTAACACAGAAAAAAATTGAAAGCAGTGAGATACCCATTGCCTTCACGAGCTCATATTTCAAAGGAGTAGATATTAATTACCCAACAGTAGATCAACATGCATATGTTGTTTTCAAAGCAGTGAAACACTTCCGGTCATACCTGCTAAAATCCAGAACCAAGGTTATTGTTCCTTACCCAGTCGTAAGAAACCTGTTAGTTACTAAAGAACTGGGTGAGAAGAGGGCAAATTGGATGAAGTCACTACAGGAATATGACCTTGAAATAACCCATGCACATATTGTTAGAGGTCAAGGCCTGTGTAAACTAGTGCTTGATTCAGTTGAAGAGCAAGAAAGTCAAATCAACACCTCAACTGTAAATCAGAATAATGAAAAACAAATCAGATGTGCATAAGTTACTGCCAATTCTTGGTATGAGAACATTAAATTTTATTTGACACATGGATCTTCTCCCCACAATAATGATCCTAAAAATAGAAGAGCACTCATGCTAAAATATGCATCTTTCCAATCAGGTAATATTGGCCTACCTTTTTTAAAGACGCCCATGCGTTGTCCCATAAATGCATAATCTGCCAAAAGGTTGGAGGAAGGGTGAAAAAGGCATCATTCCCTTTGCATCATATTACTGTAGATTCACCTTTTCAACAATGGGGCCTCGACATTATAGGACCAGTTAACCCCTCTTCTTCATAGCAACACAAGTATATCCTTACAGCAACAGACTATTTCAAAAGATGGTTTGAAGTTGTACCTTTAAAAGTGGTGAACACAAATCAGGTAGTATCCTTCCTAAACTCTCATATCATCACTCGATTCGGCATTCCCAAATGTCTGGTTTTTTAAAACGCCTCTTACTTTTCATCCCTTGATATGAACATTTTTTCTCTGGAAAAAGGGATTAAACTGAAGTATTCTGCAAGCTACTACCCTCAAGGAAATGTCTTAGTAGAATCAACTAACGAAAATTTAATCAAGATTATTAAAAGGACAGTTTTAGAAAATCACAAAAACTGGCACAAAATGCACTGTATAATGCGCCTTGGGCCGATAGGGTGACCCCAAAATCCTTTATTGGTAATTCCCCTTTATTCCTCATTTACGGAAGAGAATCCATCCTCACCCTTCATGTTTTACTCCCTTCTCTATAGTTGTCGCAAAAAGTTCAAGAAGAGGAGTGCCCTCCTATAGAAAGTTGAATAAATTCCTAATTAAAACTGGAGGAGGCAAGGACACAAGCAAAGCAGAAATTGGATTAGCACCAGCAAATTGTAGAAAATCGGTTTGATTCGAGTTCATCTTCAGACAAGAATTTTAATGTCGAACACCTGGTTCTTAAGTGGGATAAATATCACAAGGGTAAGGGGGAACACACCAAGTTCCAAAACCTTTGGCTGGGACCGTTTGTAATTTCTGAAAAGTTGGGTCCCAACTCTTTCCATCTACATGATTTGGAGGGACATCCAGACACTTTTCCAGTGAATGGACAGTTTCTCAAAAGGTATTTCACCTAATGATTTCAGATCCACCCTTTTGTACATATTTTTAATTTTCTTTTCTGTTTTAAATTTTGGTTCTTTTCATTTTGCCTGATTTTGATTTGTTTTCCAAATAATTATATCTGAGACACCATTTCATTTGTGGAAGGGAAATAAAAATTTTCATTCATTAGCAGTAGTTGACAATTCCTCAAATCACTGGTGCTATAAATTCTAAAACTCAAATCAGCAGAAGTATTTTCTGTTCAAAACAGTGTTCTTGGTTTCTCTTTAAAATTATGAGAAGACACGATTATCATTAATAAAACTCTTAACATTGTCCCTATTTTAAGGAAAACAACTCAAGTATACCTCCTTGTCCTCGAGATGGTTTCTTAACATAAATATAAGTGTTTAGATCATGATGAAGGTCGTCAAACAAGAAAATAAGTTGTAAAGGATCAAGTTTTGTTTTCAAAATCTGAGATTTTCAGTATCACCCCACTCTCTTGAATATCATAAAGTTTTTGCAAATTTATAAACAAATTCTAGAGAGTTGAAATCACTGCAAAGTGTGGTAAGTGTCTATAAACCCGCCAAGACACTAAACATGTACGCTGGCAGTGGGTAAATGCATGAATGATGCCAAGGCAACTTTGTCAGGGTACTGAACAGGCCTGCTGGAAGCAAAGCAATGTCGGGTTTAAGAAAATTTTCAGATATGTCTTTTTGAATTGATCAAAAGTAAATATGTTATTTATCATGAATGGACAACTCTTGGATAGGACAGAGGTATTAGAGTGGGTTAAATGACATCCCTACTGAGGCTATGGACACCTGCTAGTAGCAGTGGCCCTATCAACAGTATCGGAGTTGGCTACCTAAACATCGTTTCACTTGTAATCGAGACTTGATTCCAGATTGCATTTTTTTTTTACAGAAATACATCTGATGCTAGACTACGTTATTTTTTGAGTTTTGATCAGAATGCTTGACCTGTTGTCAACTGTTTCTTAAAAATTCATTTCTTCTGATTTACCCTAACATGAATTTTCTGGTGATGTAGAGATAACTGCTTCGCCCAGTACGTCGCCATTGTTAGCAGCCACACTTGATTTTCGATACTTATCATGATCGAAAGAGATTACACCTTTCTGTAGCTGCCGTCACCTCCCATTTGTAAATATTTATATTTCTGAGTTTCGAAGCGATGATTGGATTAAAGCTTACCTTGTTGAGTTTTTATCGTTTACATTTTTGTTTGTTTTATTTTTAATTCATGATTGTAAGCATGAATTTAAACATAAAACTTGGTTTGGTTTCAAAATATTTTACCTTAAAAATATCGTTTTAAATGTCACCCATATGTGATTAAATTTCAAATATTGTGAAATGGTTGATTGGTCCATTATCAAAAATTTTGTTTTATCATGGTTTTTATGAATTCAATGGTTTGATAGTTCAGTGTTGAAATGTTTTGATGCATGAAGAACCTTGGTTAATTGTTGATATTATTCTCATGAGTTTAAATGTCATATCATCTTGCATGCAAACAAGTATAGGCATGTTGTACTTGCATTTTCTCCTTACCTTGCTGGCCCAAAACATTAATGAATCTATTCATTATACGCATAGGGTTTTTTACTCCATAGGTTTGGCACTCATCGCGAGAGATGGTTTGGAATTCTATGAACCTGTTGATTTTCATTCTCCATAACTCTCATATCTAAATTATGATAGCACCTAGACTTTGCTATTTTCATGCCTTCACTTTTCTCTCAAACCTGTTTCTATTGCTCGTCCGTTGGGAACCCAAACCTATCCCAGGTGATTTATGTTGCATCCTTGTCACAGTGGTAATGACACCCATAGTCTGTATCGAGCCAAACGGATGTCAATATTTTCTATCCCATTACAACGCTATTGATGACTTAAAGGTTCATGGGTGGGATGTATTCCTCAAGAAGTTCAAGGGCTATAATCTCCAGGTTGCAAAAGATTTTGCACAAACCTTTGATGGCTTCAGAGCCAAGATCAGAGATATATAGTTGGAATTGAAAGAGGATTTCATGAGAAAAGCGATAGGGCTCCCATCAAAAGGCGATAGGTGGTTTAAAAATGTGAAAATAGAAGAGGTCTCATGGATTTTATTTATGACCTCCCATAAAACCACTTGTTGTATAAAAGGTATTCCTATCACTCTATTAAAACCTAGATGGCATAGTCTACTTTTAATTATGAAGCAGTTTGTTACGTGTGAAGGCCAATACAGACTAGTTTTTCTGTATCATATCCGTTTGCTTATGAATTTCATAGGGTTTGAGTTGGATATGCCTTTTTACTTATTGATGAGTCTTTGCAAAATGTCCAAGCATTACAAGAGACAGGGCATCGATTCAAGTCTGTTTCACCATGGACTCGTTAAAATCTTGTTGGTTTATCATCTGTCAAAGATAGGTGACAACTGGGAGACTTTTTTATGAGAAATGGCTTCACCCAAGCTAACACTACAGCCAACCCTCTTTTGATTGAAAACCCTAACTTGGACATGCCAGTGATTGAAAGCCAGTTCGTTAATTCAATTGATGAAATCCCTCTAGATAAAGGATTATCGTGTAGGTTTTCACCTAGAAGATATCTAGAACAAGTGATTGCTAAATTAAAGGAAAAAGATCCTCATGTGCCTGTAAATGTTTCTAGTTTAAACATTAATGTTAAATATGTTGTCAAGAATATCCATAAAGGAAGGAAACAACAAAGCACAGATGAAAGTTTCAATAATAAGAATGTGGGTTGTCTGATTTCTAGAAGACTAAGAAATCGAAAGGATAATCATCTAAGCTCGATCAATCCGATCGATATTGATGAGTGTTCAGATTGTGATATAGAGGATTTCTTGGCTCGTGAAGACCCATAAAATCAATATTCTAGGCCAGAGGTTATCACTCATGATGAACGGTATGATTTCGTAACCAATTTACCCCCATGTCTTAAGAGTAAAGAAAGGTTTTCGGGTATCGAGCATGATCTAGAACAAACCGTAGGTAATATTGAAGCACCCCTTGTCGATTGTGTCCCACATCAATTTGTCATCACCCCGGTACATTGTGATAGTTTCCTCGACTGGGTAGAGCGTTACTATACAAATGTTTCGCACTTACAGGCCCAAATTAAAACCTTGATTGTTTAGAATGCTCTGTTAAAACAAGAGAACCTTGATCTCAAGGCACATACAGAGAGGGAGAATAAATGAATCAAGAGGGATGGAAATATAATCATTAAGAACACGACCAGTTTCAAAGCAATTATAAACTCTCAACTTTTAGATCCCTCTATGGCTAATTTTTAATGGTAAAACTTTTTGTTTTGATTTCATTTGATTCTATTGTCAAAGTCGAAATAGGTAGATTTGAATTTTGATTTCATTTGCTAAAAATAAGACTAGCTACAAAATCTATGATTTTGTGGCGAGTCTCTTTTGAATAATAATTAGTAATTAGTAATTAATTTTTTTTTTCTAATATATCAAATCGGTTTTGCTATTCTCAGGGAATGAAAGATTGTGTTGTTGATTGCTTGGAGCAAAAAAATTCAATTATACACTCAAATGTTCAGTAGTTTCTCCTTTGTTTATGTTTTATCTAACTTTGGTTTAATTTTGAACAAACCAACTCTTGCATGAGTGGTTACTATTTTCGTTATTTTTGTAGTATTACCCAATTTTTGTTGATTCAACTCTATCCTATGTGATATGAGCATTTGATTCCTGAAGTAGTTTAAATACTATTCATTCTCAGTAGTAAAGACATCTTTGATTTGAACGCATTATCGACATGTAATTCTCAAGGCTGTATGGACAAGTTGTTCACATCACGACTTTAGACCAACGTGACATTGTCCCATTACGTTTTTCCTTTTATATTATGGAATGTTAATATGTTATACAACTTTAGTCTTATCAGCATATGATATTTCATTTTATTCAGCACTTTAAATTTTTCCTGTAATTTGTTGTTCATATATTACATCTATGATCGTTATTTCATTTAAATATCATTGATTTATGCTTGATGTTAAGTGAAGCATTACGTGAATGTTTTATATTAAATATATTTTACTATAAGTATTCATCATTACAAGGTCACTGGATCTATATGTTTATTACTCTGCTCTTATATCTTTGCTCCAAAAATACCTTGAGTTTATTCTGGGAATGTTAGCACAAGCTTGTTACAGGTTTCTCTCACAGACAATATAGATGGGGGTTTGAATTGCGCAGAGATATAAACTCATAATAAAACTAATCTCAGGTTAGTTTTACTCATATTCTATTTCTATTATTAGTTTATTTATTAATGAAAGAGGACAGTTTAAATTGGCTTTGACTGCTATTATATTCTAGTTCTTAATTATGTTTTATTAGTATCTTTATGAGTTCTTAGATTTTAAATTATTAAAAAAATAATATAAAATATATGTGCTTTCTTTATCTACTTTATAAATGATTGCAAAAACATTGATTTTGCAAGACATCCACCAAAACTTGCAATTTGTAAGTACCATGTTCATAATCATATGTTCATATTTATGTTTATGTTTTAAACACTTGTAAATAATTAAATTCATCTACATAGTATAGTAATCATAGCTTTAGATTAGTTAATTTCTTTTACTATTTTTAGGACTTTAGTTGGCTAACAAATCCCTTAAACTCGTCGGGTCAGATCATACCAAACGACTTGGGTTAATTAGACAACCTTGGTTTGGATCTAACCTTCCTGTTGACGGTGTGTCACTTACACCCGTCAACAAATTCATAATAAATGTTTTCTATATTCTTGCCTAATTCCACACCTTATTTTTGTAGTCCTCATTAGGACTTCTTATTCCCCCACATTTAGTCAAAAATTCAAATACCTTGTTTTGTTGATTTATCTATCACTACATCTATCAATGTTGCATTGTTTCTAAACATGCCTTACTCCAAGATATTTTACAAGTTAAATTTGTGCATTTACATGTTTGGTATTCATGTTATTTTTTATTTATACATCTAATTGGTTCGATACATGTTGATTACAAACAATGGAAAGAGTTTTTCATGGCCCATTAGCTTCAAAATATCAAAGGCCCTATGTACTTTCACCTTTTAGGTGTGACTGCACACATTAGCATGGTTGATCCTTTAGCTAGTGCCACTATACCGTCCATAAAATTTTGTGCTCACAGTAGTGTACATTCTATCAATGGTGCATACACTATATTTTCCTCTATTGATGGTTCATCTACTGTTATTTCCTTTACCATTGATGAATCTAATATTGTCACATTTGTTTTTGTTTCCTTGGATCACAATGTTCGATAGGAATGTCAATATCTTAAACCACTCTCGATTTTCTTAATGACATGAACAATATATGATCCTATTACAAACAAAATATGGATTTCCATATAGGCATTCAAAATTATTTGAATGCAATTGTTGTAGATTTTGTAGCATATTATTGTAGAGAGGATTGCAATGAGGAATATGACACCACGTGTAACCCTACCCCACTTACATGCAACATTTTTTTGTTATATTGAATACAAATTTTATTTTTTAAGTTTGTTAATTTATAAAATGGGAAAATAACTTGTAAATGTCATCTAATTTGAAGTATCCATAAATGAACATCGATCTTAAATGCAAATTATCTAAATCTTTATCAGGAAAAAAGATGAGGAAGATTAATTTTGGAAATGCCTCTTGAAATGGCAATGGTGGTGAGGTCTGGTGGGTTCCTCCATTTTTCATGTTGCACATATGGATTTAGTACTTTTGGCATGATATTCCATTTTGAACTTTATACACATGTCATATTGTAAGTTGTGCATGATTACCATTTTTCACTTTATATGTTGGAAAGTTAGTTGTCATCGATGTCAAATTTATAATAAGTGTAGAAGAATTTATGTCAACCATAGAATAAGTATACAAGAAGACCTGGAAAGATGGCTAAGTGGTCGAGTGGTTGAAAAGCCCTGACGGTGTGGTCATGGAGCCCAAAGTTTATTGAATAAAATTACCATGAAGGACATTGCATTTGAATGTAACAGATCCATAGATGGATATTCCTCATTGTGTCATTTCCAACGATAGGTGGTACATCATGTAGTGCCTCATTGTTGAACAATTATTCTCTCATGAAGTTGAAATCCCCGAAGAATGGTTAAGAAGCCACTAAATGGTTGCAACAAGAAGTTACAAGTCATTAATTAAGGGTAAAAATAGTTACAACAAGAAAGTACAAGTCGATCCTAAAGTTAAGGAAATAAGTTACTTAGAAAAAGTATAAATACACAACTAGAAGCATCTCATAAGTACATTCACAAACACAATTTTATTGAATATATTCTAAGTGACCAAGTTATCTATTGGTGAATCTAAGAGGGAGAATATGAGGCATCGAAGAAATGAAAAGGAGAAAGTTTCAGGATTGCAGGTGTGCGAAGGGTTTTTCTACGAAAACCCTAATTTAATTAACCCCCACAGGTCAGGCTACAAGTGTCCCCCGAGGCACCCCCATAGGTTATATGAAACACATCCCTCGAGGCCCCGATAGTTGACTAGTCTTTGACCAATGAGGCAAAGGAAGATTTCAGGAGGATTCTTATACGAGGTTGTTGAGGCTGAAGAAGGCCTACATGTCTGTAATATTGTTTATCAAGTATGTTACAAAGTTAAAGATATGTCGATATGAATGTTTTGAGGGTTATGTTTTGGTGGTTTTATGGTACATGCATGAGGAATGTCTTGGTGGTGATGGTACATGATAAGGTACACCTTGGTGAGGTTATGGTACTTTGGTTAGAAGTATATCTTGGCTATCTTGGATCTGGTGATGTTACCGTATGGTACATGGTGTATGGTATGGTTGAGAAATATCATGAGTGATATGGTATATGGTTGAGGAACATCTCATAGCACATGTTTTATGGAATATCTTTTGGTTTGAGGATTATCTTGGATATTGGGCACATGTTTTGAGATATACTTTGGTATATGTATGAGGCATATCTTGGTACATGGATGATGCATGTTATGGTACAGGTCTTGGTACATGGTTGATATGGTACAGGTACATGGTTGATGCATGGTATGGTACAAGTTTGATACATGGTTGATGCATGGTATGGAATAGGTTTGATACATGGTTGATGTATATCATTGATGTTTTGGTACATGGTTGAGACACATTTATTGATGATGGTATGATACATGTTGAGTCACTTCTTAGAGATCATGATACATGCTTGGTACATATTTGGCACATGACTAAATGCATGTTTCAATTATGTTGGGAATATTATTGAGATATTTTCTTGGTGATCGTAGCATATGATCTATGCGAGTGCATCGAGTTTTTTTTATGTTTAGTATCACTGATAGTGATAGGTTTATCAGCAATAAATTAATGGTGAAAATTTGATGATGGTATATCAGTAATAGATTGATAGTTATAGGTTGATGTGACAGTGACAGTGATAGGTTGATATATCAGTGAAAGTGGCAGTGACAATATAAGTGGTAGTGACAGGTTGATTCTACACTTATATTTCAGGGAGGTAGGATGGGCCAAGGAAATGGGGTTGTAGCCTCCTTTTGGTTGGATTCGAAGAACACAGAGAGATGGAGCTTCCTTCAGGTTGGATCATGTAAATCAGGGGGTCATAGCCTCCTTCTATTTGGATCCAGATAACATAGGGAGTTGTATATTCCTTCAGGTTGGAGCCTCCTTCGAGTTGTAGCTGGAGAACTCAATTCAAGGAGTTGAATCTTAATTCATTTTGGATTCTATCAATAGGGGGTTGGATCCTCCTTCCATTTGGTTCTAGATAATTTGGAAGTCGGTGCTTCCTATGAATGTAATCTTGATATATAAAAGAAAGTATTCCTTGGTTTTATCCCATTTGGGTTTCTACATAAATTCTTTTGTATTATTTATCTAAGGTTGTTTATTATGCACCGATGAATGAAAATATTTATGATGCAATAATATATTTAATGCATAATAATATATTGAATGCATAAGTGATAAACTATTGAATACTTCTAATAAAATTGAAGTTTATATATTGTAATTGAAAGTGGTAAAAAGTGTGCATATGGATTCACGCCCCCCTCTCAGTATTCCAACAATTGGTATCATAGTGGGCCCTTCAAGAATCAGTCTAACCATTGGAAGGTAAATCATGGATTACACTAACAATGTGGTACCAATGTTTAATGGTCAGAATGGTATGAACTATGACATATGGAGCACAAGAATGAAACCATTTTTACAGGCACATGGATTTGACATTTCACAATCAATTGTTATAGGATACACCACTTCAAAGAAACCAAATACTACAACCAAGAAGGAATTGAATAGAAACAACAAAATAACAATAGATTTCATCTTAGAAGGATTACATGATCTGGTAAAAGACAAAGTGAGAAAATGTTCATCAGCCAAAGAAATTTGGGATAGGATACATAATCTCTACTTTAAGGAATCCCATTCTATCGCAGAGCAAACACATTATGATCAGAATAAAGAATTTGTTGAAGTAGAACAAGAAGAAATTTCATTATGTCAGATAGATTCTGAAGAAGAATATTGTGAAGTAGGCGCAGTGGATTTTTAGGTTGAACTAATAAGTTCTTTGAGTTAGATAAGAAAACAAAGAAGGGAAAAGAAGTCCCTCATGGAAGAATTTATTAAGATAAAGGAAAGTTTTGGAGAAGTCGGGAAGGTTGTAATAAATCTAAAAGCTTAGTTGGATGAATCCAAAGTGATTGAAGAAAATATCAAGGATCAGTTGAAATAGAAATATTGTTTGGAAGATGAAATAGTATCACAAAGAAAGGAAGCAAAGAAGAGAGAAGGAATTTTGACAAGTCACCTTAAGGAAATATCTAAATACTTAAACAATCTTGAAGTAGAATTTAGTCAATAAGAAAGAAGACTTGAAGAAGAAATCATCACCTTGAAGACCCAAGTTGAAGAAGCAAAGGGAACATAATAAGTTATGGAGATCTATATGGTGAACAAAGAACAATATTGTGAGAATCTTGAAGAAGAAGTTGTCACATTAAGAGTTAGAGTTATCAAGCTCATCAAGAACATTGAAGAGAGTGGAAGCTCCACATCACCAGTAAATAAAATTGAATAGAAATGTTATTGGTTACTAGAAAGGAAGAATGAAGAGAAGGCTAAGATTTATGCAGAAATAACCAAGGGCCCTATCATGAAAGAATATCCCTCAAAGGATAAGATTCTAGAAATGAAGAAGACTCAAGAACAATATTATAGAAGAGACATATATCAAAGAAGACCTACCACTTTCAGGTATCAAAGAAGCTTCAATCATTATGAAGGAAACAACAGAAGAGAATATTGTGATCAAAAAAGGCATGAATTCAGAAGGACTACATCACAAAGTACATCATTTACTTCTAGGTGTTGGTGTGTGGTTATAAGACTATAGGTTGAGTTTATTCACCCAAAAAAACCATTTAGATATCGACCCTTTCATAATCACTTTCATGCAACTGAAGTCTCACCCGAGGCATCTATTGGGGCTGCATGAACCAAGTTTCTGCAGGGATGAGAGGATGTGAGGCTATCAACATCATATCCATTACTTTGTATCCACCTTGTTTGCAATATCTTTATTCATATATTTTTATTAGTTAAGAAACTATTTGTGCAGAACCCTTATAACATAAATGGAAACACAAGTAAACCATTATATCATTCATTATTACTGTGCATCAGTCATATAGTAAAAATATCTATACTAATTATGTATAAACAAAACATCCACAAACAACCACATAAATGCAACACATAGAGGCACAGATTTTAACATGGTTCACCCAATCCTTGGGCTACGTCCACAATGGATGGATTCTATATTAATATTCATGCAATCACCTCAGGATTGCACATTACGCTTACGATAGATACATCAGGATATATTTCTCCATCCTCCCCAGTTTCTCTGCATTGCAAGCCCTTTCTCTGCAAAAACTCTCTCAAAGACTTAAGAATATGTGTTATTTCTCTCTCATCAGTCTAATCTCCTATTCTCGGCAACCTTGTCTACCCCAAAGTATTACATATGTATACATATAGTCAAGGCTCATAACCCTAGTAGTTTATCCCAAAACCCTAATATGTCCTAGTTGTTTTCCTTCTTTTTCTCCAACATGGTGCTTTTCCTTCTTTTGTTCCTAGGTGTTGATTTTCCTTATTTGGCGCCAGTATGCTATTTTTTCATGACTAACTATTGTTTTTCTTGATTTTGCGCAAACTTTTAATTTTTATTTGACCCTGCAAACTGCTTATTTTTCTTCTTTTCTGTGCACTTTCCAAAACTTATCTATTCAAAACGCATGTCCAATAGGCCCCGAACACTCACTTATGGATCATCCTGAGACACTTAAGCCTATTGTATTGCACCCTTCCACGCCTCCGTGAAATTTTGGAGAGTTTCTCTTGCTATAGCAACTTCATTCTTTACCTCAACTTATTTCTCCAAAATCTCCTCTACTACCTACACGGTCAGGGTCATGAGATTCTCCTCATTATCTTGTGTTTCTTTCTTCATTGTTCCTTGTGGAGCTGCTAACTCCCATATGAATGTGAATGCTTCATCTTGCAGAGGTACCAATCACTATGTGAGAATATTTTGCTCTTCCCTTAGTTGTTTTATCTCATTGTATGACTACCTGTTCACCAAGATGGCCGCTATGCGCTCATATGGTGAAAGCGCTTTTATATTCTTCATGGACTTTTGTGCCTTCTCCTATGCATTCCTTCATATTTACTCAATGACCTTCATCGTTGGATCCTCTGTAAAAAAATTCCAAAGCTGCATTCTTTCTTCGCATAACTTCACACATTCCTCATCCATACTCTTAATGCTTGCTACTGAGGTTATGGATGTTCTTTCTCTTTGTTCCTTCTCCTCAGGCGGTGTCCCTGGTGTAGTGCACACTTTGAAATCTATAATTCTGGTACAGAATCCTTGAATGACTTCACTAATTTTGGATAGATGCTCCTCTAGTGTGAATTATACCACCATTGGTGCATCTGGGATCTCCTTATATAGTTTATGGATGGCCTGAAGTATCATCTCTTATTGTTTCTCGACCTCGTCCTTCTCCTTCAATATCCTCTCTTCCTTTTTCTCAGCCTTGTCCTTCTCTTTCACTATTGTCGTATAATCCTTTTGCAGTTCTTCCTTATCTTTCATTACCTTAGCCAAGTCCTTTGACATTGACTCTATGTGGAATAGTATTTCCTGCACAATACATGTTTGTAAGCCTTGTAGTGCTCCTATCGAAATCTATGAAATGAATAAGTCCAGTAGACTTAGTACTCATTCCTTCTCTTGCATATCTCGTGTGGGGAACTCAATTGCATCTAGCGAGATATTCAAAAATATACACGTTATTGCTATCTCTAACAAGTAAGAAGTTGTGGCCCCTGATTCCCCAGTCGTGCTTGTTGTTGGTCCTTCACCAAATATCGACTTGGGTGCTCTCCTTACTACCTCCCAGAGCTACTACAATGTCATTAATTGTTCCTTCACCTTCTGGTGCAGTTCTTCTTATTTATGTGACATTTGTTGAGCTGCCTCTTCTATGACTTCCCTCACTTGGTATCCAATCCTGTCAATATCATCATTCGCCAAAGTGTATATACTTGGTTCTTTATGGGATTTCATATTCTTCCACACAGATGTTATTTTCCCCTTATCCTAGTCTTTCCTCTTGTTCCTTTCTTATGGTATTGTCTTTTGCGCATCCCCTACACCCATGAGTTTTCCATGTCCTTAGTCTACTTCTTCATTATCTGGGTACTCCATCTCTATTTCATTTGTAGGAACATTCCAGTCTGGTTCCCAATCCTACATAATCAGTTGGATGTCTTCCTTTGTAATTTTTTACTTTTTTCAGGACCCCTTCCTCTCTCAAGTATTTCTTATATATATATATATGTGTGTGTGTGTGTGTGTGTGTGTTATGATGGTCTGCCCAAAATTGCCCAATCGGTGTCTACGCCTCTACAAGTTGTTGCACAATTCGTAGTGTATTTTGGATACATGTCCTAATCATTTCATTGTATAGAAAGAACTCAACGTTGGTGTCTATATGTATTCTTGTATTCGTCATGTACCATAAGTTATGATACTTGGAGACCAAGCATGGCTTACCTCTTAGGCCCAAGAAGTATGAATTCTCCGGTTCATTCCACGTTGTGAATGCAATCACCAGGAATACTGGAATTCCATGCCTTCATCATGTGCTTCCGCACAATCGATGAGGAACTAATTAAGTAAAAATGGTGCCCAACTCATCAATACCCCTTCTACACACTTTTCAGACACAATTATAACATCTATGGGCACTTGGTTTGTCTTGCATTTCCTCAGCAACTTGCATACCAATGATTGTGTCACAAATATTATTGTTGGGCCATAGATACTTGGTATGTCCAACCCATGCACCCCTATGATTGTGTGAAATTTCTCCCTCATGGACTCTGAAAGAGTCTTGTCATGATTTTTTTTTTGAAAACAAGAAGGTGGGATCTTCCCCCCTGTGATGGAAAGCACGTGATTCGGGTAATGAGATCAGTGTCTATTGAAATTGGGCTGTCCATCCATAAGTAACCACCATGAACAAAGGTTAACAACAAATCGACACATTCTTTCACTCTTGGCTCCTACCAAAGTGTGGAATTTCAAACAGATTTAGTATGATAGCTCATTCCAACCCTTTGGCCCATACCTTTAGCACATGTATAGTCTGGTTTGTCACTGGTTCTATTTTTAGTTCCAAGTATTCACTTGATGCAAGTTTAGAGAGCTTCAATATGTATTTGATATCGTGGTACACATATTTAAGTTGTGACACCTTACCTAACATATCCTCATCAATGATGACCCCGTATGGGATGTCAGGTGTGGTCAATGGATACTTGACATTCTTATGCAACGTCACTAGTTTGGCATCATCCTTCCTTGACGAAATGTAGTCCCTAGTAAACCTTGGCTTTGATGATGATGCTCCCAGAGTCTCCTCAACATTTGGTGTTGTTCGCTCTACTCTCGTTCGATCTTTATTTGGTATGGACCCTGCTGCTTTTGGTGGTGCCATATCTGTAATCCAGTTACTAGAGACAATTTCTTCATCTCTATGGTTTTTCTCAAGCTCTGCAACACATCTCTTGGCTCTCTCTTAGTCACATTCAACAAAAAATAAAAATGACCAATGTTTTTTTACCCTTTGATACGGATTTTATGAGCAGAACGAAATGAATACAGATTATTAAAAGATGCTTAACAAAAAATAACAAAGATACGGTAAAATTGGTTTTCTTTTCAATAAGGAAATAATTTGAAACTGTAAAATGCAGCAGAAAACAAGCTTGTTGGAATGGTGGCGGCTTATCTCTAAGAAGAGATGTGACGGTTTCGCTCATTCACTAGAAGATGATTACAATGAGGCTCTGAAGGCCCTTTTACAATTAAAAATAATTTTAAAACCCTATACATCCAAAAACCTAAACCTAGGAGATGAAGCACCAAAATTCATGTGGGCCCCGTTTGGGTAAGTTAGTACATCAATTTCCTGGGGTCGTAACTTTTGCATACGATCTCTGTTTTAGGTGCACGATAGCCCATTGGAAAGGTATTGTCGAGGATATTCATTTTGGGGGCTCAATCAAAGACTTAGTCTATCATTGAGAAGCTCGATCTAGAAAAAACTTCATTTAGGCCTTCAAAATGGCCCCAGAAGTTAAAAACTGCTAAAAATAGTAAATTGCCAAAATTCCCAGAAAAATATTTTGAGCGAGTTGGAAAAGGTGGGTGGCCACCGATATCCACTTGGATCAATCCTCCCTCCTTAGGAATCAACGGTATCCATTTTTTTGAGTTCCCCCGTCAGATGAGGAAATTTATGTTGAATTTGGCCCCGGGTGAGCCACTTTCCTTGGTGCAGGAGCTGCCCTGCTTTGATGACTCGATAAAGCTAGATCATTTGTTGTCAAGTGCCCTTGACCTATGTGTCCACAATATGATCATTGGATTCCTGTTGCATGTAGTCAGGGTTGATCTATGTTGGTGTCAACTACTCTTCTATCTCTAAGGTGTCCAATAATGGTGGGAAATATGGTTGAAGGAGATCCACATTGAAGACTGGGTGTAGGCCAAGGAAAGGGGGAATGTTGAGATCAAAAGAATTGTCACCCACAGCCTTGGTGATGGTGTATGGCCCATAATGGAGCAGGTGAAGCTTCCTATGGGGCCCTGTAAGGCATTTTTTCTGCAAGTGCAACCAAACTTTGTCTCCCACCTTAAAATTATGTGTCACCTAATGTTGATCATGGCACTGCTTGTACTTGGCATTAGACTTTTGTAGAATATCTTGAACTTGTTGGTGGATGTGCTTAATCTACTAAATGAACCAGGTAGCTTTTTCATCTTCTGGTGGAGTAGGGGATGATTCGGCCGAGGTGGTCACCAAGGGTAGTGCAACATCCATGGGGCCCAATGGTTGGAATCTCAACCCCACCTAAAAGGGGTTGTGGCTATTTGAGCTATGAAGGGCTCGGTTGTAGATATGTTGGACATAGGGAAAACTCTCATCCCATGTGTGGGGGTGTTTTTAATTGTACAGGTGAAATATATGTACAATCATCCGATTGACAAACTCATTTTTCCATCTGTCTAGGGGTGGAAGGCAGTGGATTTGGTGAGCTTGGTATCTAGCTGTGGCCAGAGGCTCGATCAGAATGTGATGAGGAACCGACTGTCACGGTCTGAGATAATGGTTTGTGGGATCCCAAAATGTACCCATACTCATTCAAATAAGAGCTTAGCAATGGATTATGTTGTGATGTTATTCTTGTAGGCGGTTAGAATCGCCATCTTGGAAAAGCGATCAACAACCACAAACACACAGTCATTTCACCTATTGGTGGACAGGAGGCCCAATAAGTAGTCCATTGAGATGGATTCCCATGGCCTGTCAAGAGTAGGTAGAGGGGTGTATAGGATCTGTTTCTTAGTGGTCAGTTGGCAATAGCGTAGATGGTGCAGGACCTGATATACTTGTCGAAATATTGTCAAAGTTTCAGCCAGTAGAAATATTTCTACAACACTACCATTGTCTTTTCGATGCCAAAGTGTCCTGCCACCTGACTATAGTGAGCTTACCAAATCAGCTTTGCACACTCACTTGACTGAACGCAGACATGGCCCAGATGGCACAACAACCCATATTGAATATGGAAATTAGTGACCATTGAGTTGGTGCCCAACATTTGGTAGGTGGTGGAGAAGTCAGGGTCTATCTCGTAAAGGTGAGGCCATCCAGAGGTCTCACGATTGCAAGAGTCTAGCACCATGGTGAGTGCCACGACTGAAGGTCAGCTGAGGAAATCAACAACTCAATTGGTACTTCATATTTTATACTTGATTTTGAGGTGGAACTGATGTAAGTATGTGTACCACTTATGATGGTGGTCATTCTGCAATTTTCCTTGGGTCTGCATGAACTATAGTGGCTTGTGATCAGTGTGGATGACTGTCTCCTTCTCAAGAATGTAATGTCTCCATTGGCGGTAGGCTTGCACAATGGAGTACATTTATTTGTCGTAGGTAGGGTACTTACGTACAATATCTGATAGTGTCTCACTATGATATGCCACTGGGTGGTCGTGCTGAGTGAGAAAGGTGCCCACAACATAGTCTGAAGCATCTGTCTCAATCTCAAAGGGATGTTCTAGGTTCGGTAATGAAAGTATTGGGGATGAGAACAAATTCTTCTTCAAGTCGTCGAAGGCTTGTTGTTTGGATAGGTCCCACACAAATTTTTCCTTACATCCACCCCTAGTTACTTGGCTGAGGGCCCATGCGATATGAGAGAATCCCAACATGAACCTGTGATAGAAATTGGTGAGGCCCAAGAAGATCCAAAGTTCATTGAGTATGGTTGGCGCTGGCCCATCATGAATGACCTGGATCTTAGCTAGATCCACATTCACACCATGTTTATCAACGATGTAGCCTAAGTAATGGACCATTTTCATGCCGAAGGAGCATTTTTCCAAGTTTGCATATAGTTTGTGTTGTCGCAGGGTGTGCAGAACCTATTGAATATGTTGCAAGTGTTCTGCCCAAGTCTTGTTGTAGATGAGGATGTCATCCAGATACACCAAGACAAAATTATTGGTGAAAGCTCGTAGGATATCTTCCATCATCCTCATAAAATTTGTTGGATCATTTTTCAAACCAAAGGGCATGACCAGCGATTCAAAAAGACCTTATTTTGACTTGAAGGGGATCTTCCATACATCTATATGTTCTATTGGGACCTGGTGGTAGCCAGGCTTCATATCAACCTTACTGAAGTATTTGTCCCCCATAAGATGATCAAGGAGGTCGTAGATTCATGGAATCAGGTACTGGTTTCGTACTATGATTTTATTCAGATCCCGGTAATCAATGTAGAGTTGCCAGGTCCCCTCTTTCTTTTGCACCAGCATGATTAGGCTCCCAAAAGGCAATGATTTGGAATGTATGTGCCCCTTTTGTATAAATTCTTGGATCTGCCTCTTAATCTTCTCATTTTCTAACAGAGAGAGGTGGTAGACTGGCCCATTGGGTAGCGGTGCACCTAGGGTCAGATCGGTGGGATACTTGACCTGGCAGTGCAGAGCTACCCTGGTGGGAGAGGAGAAGATATCTGAGTATTCTTCCATGACCTTATCCACTTGATTCTTTTGTGTGGATAGATCGATCATGGAGGCCCTGGATGTGGCTTCGATATTTCGCTCACTCTGAGAGCAAATCACGAAGAAGACAAATTTATCGGTCTGAGAGATGACCTTCCTACATTTCTTGGTAGAGATCAAGGAAATAGCACTAGGAGGGACTGCCTTGGGTATCCTGTACATTTTTTTGTTCAAAGTAATAATAACACTATGAGGCCTAGACTCATATACAACATGACATTTCCATAAATAAGGTTGGCCCAAAAGAACATTACAAACTTCGAGAGGATAAACATCACACAATACCTCATCTTTGAAGGACTTGATGTCGTACAATAGTCGACACTGTTGGCTAACGTGGAGATTGCTTCCTTGGCAGAGCCATCCAATGGTGTAGGGTTGTGGGTGTGGCGTTTTCAGTAGGGAAAATTTCTTGATCACCTCTACTGAGATTAAGTTCTTATGCCTACCACTATCAACGATGAACTGCAGTGGGGTGCCTTTTACCCACATCTGTGAATGGAAGAAGAAATCAAATTCTTCTGGCTCGTCTGGTTCACCAGGATGGAGCTTGGTCGTAGAAATGGTGGCAATGGGTTCTACATCAATGATTCGTATTCCCCTTTCTAGTTCTGACTCAGAGTCAGAACCTGCATCTGATTCATAGGCTTTCACTTTGGCCACTAGTGACTTCTTTGAGCGACGGTCAGCATTGTTATGCCAAGGGCTCTTATGGAAGTCACACCACTTCCTTGTATCTTTCTTTGTCTTTTGATTGTCCTTCTTTGCATGCAGCTTGGACTGGTTTTCCTAATACTGTCCATATTTTCTCTATCCTTTGTTCTGTGGGTTGGGGCTGCCCCTTCCTGGATTTTTCTATGAGGGGTTCCTAGGCCCAAATTGCCGCGTCTTTTTTTTGAGTTTCTGCTCGATTTTGATGGCATATCGGTAGGTCGCGCCTAAGGATGACATGTCTAGAAATTCCATTTTGGTATGGATGTATCTATGCAGAGCATCGTTATACTTGAGCACCAGATGTCACTCTGAATATTTGATACCCAACTTTGTGCGCAAGGCATGGGAGATATTTGTGAACTCTAGCACTACTTGGTCTCTTTCTTGTCGCAGTGTGGTCCATTTGGTATACAAGTCGTCATAACTTCTAACAGGGTAGTATTGTTCCTTAATAGAATCCCTGAAGGATTCTTAGGTGGCCACAACTGTAAATAATGAGGGTTCCTCTATTTCCTTTTGCTCATAGAAATTTTCCCACCAATCTTTGACATGGGGAATGGATTTGAGGAGTGAAAAAGTAATATTTTCTCTATTCGAAAAGGTATGGATAGAAAAATACCCTTCTAGTAGATTCAACCACTTGCCTACAACATATGCATTTATCTGACCTTCAAATATAGGAATATCGAAAATGATTTGTAACTTTAATGGGGTGGTGCCTCCACTCGAGAAAGATGTGTCGCCTGTTGGTAGTTGTCAAAGGATTTGCATGAAACTATCCATCATCTCGTTCCTCTGTTGCATGAGGGATTCCTCAAGAAACATTTTGAAAGGATCTCATGTCCTATAATATTTATTGTATCCTTCCATGAGAGGTCTCTTGGGCGTGCGAGAGATTTTGTCCTCAAGAGAAACAAGCTCGAGACCCAATTCTTTGTACCCTAACCATCATTGGGGACATGCATTAAGACGACAAGGAGCAGACCACTCTAATACCATTGATCTGGATTTTATGAGAAGAATGAAATGAATACATATTATTAAAATATTCTTAACACAGAATAACAGAGATACAGTAAAAATGGTTTTCTATTCAATAAGGAAATAAGCTGAAACTGTAAAATGCAACAGAAAACAAGCTTGCTAGAATGGTGGTGGCTTATCTCTGAGAAGATATGTGACAATTGTGCTCATTCGCCAGAAGATGATTACAATGAGGCTTTGAAGGAATTTTTACAATAAACATGAATGTCAAAAACCCTATACATCCAAAAACCTAACCCTAGTAGATGAAGCACCAAAAGTCATGTGGACCTCGTTTGGGTAAGTGAGTACATCAACTTCTCGGGGTCGTAACTTTTGCATATGATCTATGTTTTAGGAACATGATAGCCCATTGGAAAGGTATCGTCAAGGAGATTCATTTTGGGGGCTTAATTAAATCCTTTTCTTATCATTGATAATCTCTATCCTGAAAATATTTCATTTAGTCCCTCAAAATGGCCCCGGAAGTTAAAAACTGCTAAAAATAGTAAATTGCCAGAAAACTGTTTTGAGTGAGTTGGAAAAGGTGGGTGGCCACCGATATCCACTTGGATCACCCTTCGTGGATTTTTTTCCCCTTATCCAGTTGTCTTCTACCCTTCGTTCCTGAATTATCTGTCAAATCCACTAGTTGTGCAATCAATGCTTGATTTAACGATCCTTTATTTCAAAATCTTTCGTTGGATTTTTTCTTTTGATTTTCCAATCTGTCATGATCTTCACCGATTTTTTTTTATTTATGACTACATGTCTCTGTGTTGTGTTATCATTATGGATTTTGAACCGTCAATTCCACTCTTTAATGTCATTTAACGGTCTTAATACATCCTCATCCGCGTAGTATTTCTTGCTTACCCATTAATTCACTCCACAACTTTCACTTCTACGCATAATTTATCTTCTTGGTGTGGTTTCTTCCATATGTGTGACACTCACTTATTTTGCGCACTCACTCTCATTGTAACTTACTTTTTTTTCTTGTTTCTCCTTTGTTTTTGTTTTTCCTTTTTTCCTTTTTTCCCTTTTTCTTTCTTTTTATTTTTATTTTTCCTTCTATAATACACTACTATATTACATAAGTTCTTTTGCAGGTCATACTAGTGCACAAATTGTTGATCGTCCCTATATATTTTGAGTTGAATTACATTCACCATTCCTCTCAATACTTCACCCTTCAACATTTCTAGCTGCACAACACCTGATTCTATCACATACTTGATCATGTATGGACCTAACCAATGCATCCTAAACTTCTCAGGGTGATACATGAACGTTTTTTTCGTATAACAACACTAAGTCTCCCACTTGGAATATTCTTTGCTTAATATGCCTATCATGTCATGATTTTTCTCTTTCCTTCTGCACTTGCTGATGGAATCCTGTGACAAATTGGTCTTCCTCGAGCTGTAACAACTGTGAAAATATTTCCTTTATTGCACTAGATTATGAAATATCTGTAATCATTCTAATGTGAACACTCAACATAATAAATTCCATTGGAATTATCGCTTCTTTCCCATATACCAACCGAAAAGGTGTTTTCCCTGTCAACTTTTTTCTTGTAGTACTATATGCCCATAATATTGCAGGGATCCTTAAGTCCCAATCATCTATCCTTACATTGCAGATATTTGTTAGAGCATTCTCTAAAATTTTATTGAAGTCTTCTACTGTTCCATTTTCCTGAGGGTGATATAGCGTGCTCCTATGATGGTGAATTTGAAACTCATCAATTAATGCTCCAATCATCTTATCCGAGAAGTGTGTCCCTTGATCACTCAGTAAAATTCACAGGAAACCAAATCTTGTCACTACATTATCAAACAGAAATCACGCAATGGTTTCCATGATGCATTATGTGACTGGTGTTGCTTCTTCTCATCTAGTCAAATACTCTATCGCAGTGATTATATACCTAGCTATAGATATCCTAGTGGGAATATTAATTGGTTCTACAAAATCTAACACCCATTTGTCAAAATTTTGCAATGTAACATATGGATGCAACAACATCTCATCCTTTCTAGATGGATTTCCAACCCTCTAACAAACATCGCATGCCTAGAAATATTCCTTAGCATCCTTGTGAAGTGTGGGCCACCAGAGACCTATGCACAAAAACTTATGCGTAGTCACCCTACCTGTGTAGTGTCCTCCTGCAATAACTTCATGTGCTTCTGATAGTATCATTGTGTTTTCATACTCTAACAAGCATCGTCTTAATATCCCATCTACACCTAACTTTGTATAAGTTCCCTGCAATTAGTTGATAGTCTGATGCCTTAACCACTAACTGTTTCTTTTGTGTAACTATCATGTTCGATGGATCCATTCATGTACTTAAGAATTTCACAATTTCTGTGAATTAGTCATCCACCATTCGAACTGCAAATAAATATGCATCTGATAAACTATCATCTAGTTTCCATGCATCCTCACCTGATAGAATGTGCGATAAGTGATCCAGTCTTGCATTCAATTTACCCATCTTAACGAGGACTTCAATGTCGCACTCTTGGAACAATAACAACCATGTTCAAATTATCCCCCCCCCCAACACTGACTTGTTCACTAAGTATCTTAGTGTGGAATGGTTTGTATACATATTGAAATGAGAACCCAACAAATAATGACTAAAATTTTGCAACACATACACCATATCCAATCCCTTTGGTTCTATTGTAGTGTAGTTCTTTTCTATTGTTGGAAGCTTCCTACTTGGAAATGAAATTGGATGGTCTATCTCTCCTTCTCCTAGCTGAGATAACACGACCCCAAAAACTATGAACGATACATCCACATGAACATGAAATTCCTTCTTCCAATCTGGGAATATCAAAATTGGTGCAATCACTAACTTCTACTTTAATGTGTACAAACCTTTCTGGAAGTCCTCATTCCATTAGAATTTAGCTTCTTTCTTCAACAACTTCTCCATGGGTGTTGTAATATGCACATATTCCTTAATGAACTTCTTGTAGTATCCTATATGGTTGAGGGTTTCTCTTAACTGTCTTACTGGTGTAGGTGGTTGTAAGTTCAAAATTAATGCAATCTTGGTAGGATCCACTAGTAATCCTTGATTACATACCACATGGCCCAAAAAAATTCCAAAAGGTGCACAGAAAAACATTTCTTCAAGTTCAATGAAATATGACATTATATAAACCTATCCAACATTAATCTTAATACTTCAATGTGATTCTTCAAGAGACTAAACACAATCTAATCATATAAATAAACTTCAAGTAACTTATGAATAAATTATTTAAAGGATGCGACCACGAATCTTGAAAAATTGTAGGTGAATTCTTCTTCCCAAAAGGCATCACTATGTAGTAGTAGCTTCCCCACCCTATTGCAGAAGTAGTCTTATATTTGTCTTCCCACATGATCTTTATTTGGTAATATCCTGAGAATCCATGTGTGCAAGAGTAGGCCTCCCTCCCCCATACATTCCCCAATACTTCATCTTTGAAAGGTGTCAAAAATGGATCATGTAGACATGCATCATTTATACTTGTTAGGTATACACAAATTCTCATTCCCTCTGTTTTCTTATCTTGCACTACCATTGGACTTATCCATTATTATTGTACTATTGGTTAAATTATTCATGCTTCTAACATTTTTTCTATCTCTGCCTTTACCTTCTCTTTATACTTCAGATTTCATCTCTAGGGTATATGTCTTACTCGCTTCACATCTAGTTTCAAAGGGATCTTCATTTCTCCTAGCTCCCCAGCTATCCCTTTCATTTATATAAACATTGTTGGGAATATATTTTGATACTTGCGCAGTAAGTATGAAATTTTTTCCACAGTTTCATCATTCTAATAGTCCCCTATCTGTGAAAACTTTGGATTCTTTTTCATCCCAATATTTACCTTACGCATCCTTAGTGGTTGTGCATATGCAACAGATTCAAGATTTGGACCTTCCACTATCTGTTTCCCCTCAGTTTCAGGTATTTGTATATTTCTTGTATCCTCCTCATCTTGATCTTCTTGAGACACATTATAAAATTCCAGTAGTTCATGAACTATCATGGAAGTTATATGCACACTGCACATAGGTACTACCTCCATTGACCCTTCTTCCGAAAAATCATTCTTTCTAATGGCCTACAAAGATGCATCTATCAATGGATACTCCTGTGATTCTAGTTCTAGGTACCAATTCTTAGGGATCATTTCCAATCTATGTATGAACCTATGCACCCATTCATTCTTTGGTATCGAACTCCATATCTTTCTACACTACTCAATATGGTATGTTGGGTCACTTACTCCTGTATATTTATGTGCAGTATACTCAACCTCGATACCAAATATAACGTGCATTAATATTTTACACTGCAATCAGTCTTCTATTCCTTATTTATGTGAATCCCACCATCTGGATGGAGTGGCTTTCAAGACAACATCTAATGCCAAAAATATGTGTTGTTTAGGTATCTACAACTCAAATTCCTTTACAAAATAACTTATATCAATCAAACCGTTATACTTGGGTGGGTCACATAACTCCATTCCAATCTAGTGCAATGATCAAGTAATGCGGGAATGTCGTCTGGTTGATACTTCATGCATCCTTTGATGCCAATGTTCCATTCCTTCCTCTGAATCTAACGCACATGCGATAATACTTCTCCAACTTAGGGCACCATATGCAATAATATTAACATAGTCATCCATTCACACTTTCATCCATTCCCTCTAGTTGGTTCAATATACCTCTTTCCTTTTGTCGAATCCAATGGTGTAGTAACCTTCAAGTCCCCTACTTCAAATATCATGTCCCTTTTGTTCATATTAATAAATTTTTGATTGTCAAAGGTCCATTCAATCCCCATTATTGCTGGGTATGAATGGATATTATCCACAATCTCAATGAATTCCAAATATGCTATACTATGCACTATGTCTATATTCACAGGTACCCCTAGAAATCAACCAATCGGTACTATATTGTGTTGGTTCACCAATCTTAACTGGATAGGAGACCATATCAACTTTGTCTTCCCCATCATTTACCATGTTTTCTTTGGAAAAACATTTACATCAGAACCCAAGTATAAAATGAATTGGTCCATATCATAATCCCTAATCTATGCACTTAATATGAACTCTCTTCTCACCCTCTTTTTGCGCAGTACCTCATTCACTACCCTCTACGCAGTATGGAAATCCCTTTCTTTTGCACAATGGTCGAACATTCCACACAATGCATTCAATGCAGTTTCATCTTTCATCAATGCAAAACAAATTTTCAGAAATTCTGTCAAAAGACTTACCTTTTCAAGGGGAATTTTCGGAGTAGTGTGATCATATATCAAAGGCATGTCAATCACAGTGGTTGTAGATGGTGTTTATTTTATCCAATCTAGTCCTAGTATCTCATTCATTTTATGTTGGTATGTCTCTTTTTCTTGTTGTGGGTCAAATGTCAGTATAGGTCTTGCTAGTTTCCTCACTCAATGCTCACTCTACCTCCCTCTGTTTGTCGCATCAACTCATGTCTTAGCTCCTCCATGCATGAAAATTTTTATTTTGGTTCCTTCATCACGTATCTCTAGTGATATATTCTATATGTTCTGATTCAGGTTATGGATATGATTCCCTCTTTCCTACCACTTCACAAGTAATTGAGGACATTCTTATGTCGCATGCTCCAGTTCTCTACAATACGTGGAGGTTGTACAAGGATTAGGGAATTGTTGAGCTAAGAGTCCTAGTTGATTACAATTGTAGCATATTATTGGGCCTCAATTTCCTATGCCAAAACTTACTATGCCTCAACATCTGCAAAATCCTCCTCACCTTCCTATATTCAAGCATCTTTTATTATTATACTATGGAAAACATCCTTTTGTCACAACATTTTCCTCCTAAATTCTATACATATCTGAAGTGTGCTCTTCCATCAAATCAAATGCATGATAGTTCTTTTCCTCATTCCCTGCTGACTTGCAAAAGTTACAAAATAAATTCCTTGGTGTACTCTAGAATTTCTGCACCAATGGGAAATTAGGTGGATGATGTCCCCAAGTATTGCATATTTCATAGTATCCCCCTCCTGGTAATGGGTTTGGTTATCTAGTTTCCAAATACTACACAAAGGTTAGGGATTCATCCTTATGGTGGTCTTCATTCCCACATGTGACACACCAAACTTGTTCCTTCTTTTCCTATCCTTTCGTTAATCTTCCAATTGAATTGTCAAGGAAACTAACTATGTCTGGAATTGATCCATACCCCCACCATCTCCCACGTGGGACACTTCCAACTTCATTAAATCTCCAAAGATTCAATATGTGATGCAACCTTTTATTGTATCAATGAGAAGTGAATGTGTGGAAATACTCCTACAATAAACCATTCTCTGTGTTTTTTATCAGGAATTTGAAATGCAACCTACCCATCAAATCCTTAAATATTTGACCATAGTCCCACAGTGACTCATTGTGCACTTATTTTATTTCCTTCAATTATGTTATGTACTGCAACTTAGATTTTGGCTTCTTGAACTCTTTCAATAATGCTAGTCGAATTTATACCATTGTCCTTGCTTGACCTGTTGGTGTAGTACTATGCAGTTTCATGTACTATACTAATGCAAAGACTCTAAACGTTGTTTCCAACTGCGTAATATTTGTGGCCTCATACTAGAAATTATTCGGAGCCCAATTTGTCTCGCATACAAATAGATGTTGTTATAGGCCCTCTGACCCAACTCCTTGGAACTCAGGAATTGTCAATGTGTTGTCTAACCCTGTCATGGTGTTTTGTGTAGTACCTCCCCCTGGTGTAGTTGATTGAATCTGACTCAACTCACTTCTTCCAATGCTATGGATACTACTACGTTTTATTCCTCTTCTAACTATAAGTTCTTTCAACAAATCCTCAAATGTTATCTGAGATATAGGTGATGCACACGGGGTCATGGAATCGACACAGGATCTAGGCTAAGTAGGACTTAATGACTCTTGTATTATAGGACCGAATTGAGAATCCTCTTCCTCTCCTTTTGTGTGCAGTATTTATATGATATGGACTATTCCATAGGGTTCTCTCCTCTCATACTCATTGTGCAACTCTCCTTTCTCAATCACAGTCTTCAACCTCTTGTACCTTCTTCCACTATGCAGTACTCCAAACTCATCTTCTTCTTCTTATATACCTTTCTTGTTTCTCTACATCCTTAGTCCCTTCCTTCCTTAGCCATTTATTTCTTCATTCCTTCCTACCTTCATATTATCCCCTGGTCATCCCCCAGTTCCCCTATGTACGCAAATACCCTTTAGTAGTTAGATTCCATCGTCATCACACATTTGTCGCACAACATCTTCATCCAAGTACCCAATTCTTTCATAAACCTTTTGCACGGACCCTTAAAGAAATCCCTCTCTGTGACACTATATGACTGGGTACAATCTACTACAATTTCCATAATATAACCCCCAGTTATTTTGTTCAACCGAAAATCAAATGCACAATAAGTAGAAATATTTACAGAATTCAATTATCTTACCAAATTAGGGGTCCAGTTCCTCCGGGACTGCAATACAGTATCTTCTGGTATTGTCCACTAATATTTCTAACCATTCCTTTAAAATAATTGGAAATTCACCAAAGAAAATATCATGTGGCTCTATGAACACGTAACTTTGAAACCATTGTTTATCGCTCATCCAAGGATTTCTATTCTCTCCTTGGGAAAATTCGTGTTCCTTCCTTTCTATCCATTCAATGATCTCTTTCTTATTCGACCTCCAAAACATTCACTCAATTACAGATTTTGGGTCCCGACAACGTAACCATTTGTTGGTGCATGGTTAGTGTTGGAGTTACTTCACACACACCTAGGATTTATTTTTCCTAAGGTTTTTCCTTGTTTATTAGTCATAATTAGTCATTATCCAGTATCCTATATTTTAGGAGAGAATATTCCACCTGGAGAATATTCTCTTTCAGTTGACACTTCAGTTTGACTAGTTGAGTTGAGTTTAGATGTTGCATTGGTTTTATCACCATGAAAAATTGGGATCATCACCATGCTAATTATACCTTTCCTTGGGATCATCACCAAACTAGCGCATTAACCTTGATTCCCTGAGTTAACTCTGCACTACTCTCTGTTCAGTCAGTTAACTGAAGACTACTTGACTAATTAACTCAACTAGGTGGCAGTTCACTCCCGTAACTGCTTGAGAGACTAGACTAGGTGGCAGTTCACTCCTGTAACTACTGGTGTGTGTCCAGATCACTCTAGACCACCACTATGGTGCATTGGTTCACCTCCAGTGCGACCTCATTGAGATATACAGAGTATATCATGTGTAAATTATTTATTATTCACAACGGTTAATGAGAATTCTTTCATTATTTCTCTCCTTCTTATTCTTTCTCCAATTCTCTCTGCAAATGTGTTTGTTATTGTTTATCTAGATCTATTATTTTCAGGTTCAACACATTTACATGGTATTAGAACCGATGGACTGCTAAGCAAAAGCTACACCAAAAAAAATTGCAGGTACAAAAGATTGAAGACAGCAGAAAGATGGAATTCCAAAAAGAATTCATTCTTACACCTTACAACTATTTTTCATGGAAGGAGAAAATAACCATACATATCTGATATAGAGGGTTGTACAGTTTAACCTTGAATATAGATACAAAACCGACATCAGCCATAGAAAAATACAAGTACTCAAATCGCATGGATGAGGCACTCAGAACAATTTGTAGTCTTATTTCTCCTGATCTCCTTTTTCATATATCTTCTTGTAAGACTCCCAATGAAGCCTGGAGCACCTTGGAAGGGCTCTTTGGAAAATGGGATGAGATGAGGGGACACATGTTGGAGGTGGATCTTCTTACATTGGATCCAAAAATCTTTGAGAATATCCAAGATTTCTTTACAAAATTCAAGGATTTACTGTCTCAATTCAAATATTACAGGGTTAATAAATCGAAGGAGGAGAAACAAATGGTTCTCACCATTCTCTCCAAGCTTGGTCCTGAATTATTTGTATTCATATCCACATTCCATACAGTCATATTCACCTCTGGTGCCACCTGGAAGATGCCTTCTCTTGAGGACTTTATCGAATCCTTGACACAAGAGAAAACCAAGCTCATCAACATGGTCACAATCAAAGGCCAAAGGGCGCATGCACTCACTGTGCATGATGGCAGCCAAAAAATCAGAAATCTAAAGATAAATATAAACAGAAAGATCATGCACATCTGAAGAAGGAAGGGTACACAAAACCCTTCACCGATGCCTCCAGATCCAAAGGAGAAAAGGGAAGAAAAGGAGAGAAATTCACGTACTTTCACAAGGGATTCCATTCAGAATCCGCATGCATGAAAAAAAAAATAGATCTGATGTCTCAAATACTTCAGAAAAACAACCTTGGATATCGCATCCCCGAGGGTGCAAAGAAGAAGAAGCCAGAAGATCTGAATTCCAAGAAAGGCAATTCTAGCCATGCCTTGATTGTCATCAACTCCTCTCCCGATGCTTGGATCATAGATTCAGGAGCATCACATCACATGGTTGCCTCAGAAGAAGTATATTATTCATTGGATGCATGCAAAGGTCCTCCTATTTTGATGGGGGACAACTCTTTTGTCAAAGTCACCGGCAAAGGAAGGATAGAACTCACCAACGGAAGTTTTGAGAATGTGTTGCATGTTCCCAAGCTTTTTGTCAACCTTCTCTCTGTGTATCAGATGAAGAATTCTGGCACCAAAAATAAATTCGTATTCACACCAAATTTCATGGACATATATGACATGCAAACCAACTCCATGGTTTCTACCAGTGAGGTAAATCATTAGTCTAGATTGTATACATTTTATGAATTCATTGAACATGATTATGCTTTACTGCTTACTCATGCTAATGGAAGTAGTAGGATATGGAATGAAAGGTTTGGACATTTTAATTTCAGATACATGAAAAAACTTAGCAAGAAACTATTAGTTGATGGTCTACCAGACATCCATTTCTCCAAGGGAGTATGTGAGGGATGTGTTCTCGGAAAACACCCTCAAGAGAAATTTGACAAGGGAAAGTCTCAGCGAGCTTCCGCACCTTTAGATCTGATCCACAGTGACCTCATCGGTCCTTTTTCTCATCCATCAATCAGAAAAGTGAGGTTTGTTCTCATTTTTGTTGACGATTTCTTATGTTTTACATGGATCTACTTTCTCAAGAAAAAATCTGAGGTCTTTCAACACCTCAAAGATTTCAAATCTTTGGTTGAGACACAGTCTGGAAAGAAGATCAAAGTCCTATGAACTGATAATGGGGGAGAGTATGTGAATCATGAGATCCATAATATTTTCCATGAGGCAGGGATTCAGTTGCAGCACACGGTTCCCTATACTTCATAGCAAAACAGAGTTGTTGAGCGGAAAAATCAATCTCTAAAGGACATGTCATATTGCATGTTGCATGCAAAGTCACTACCACAGAGACTATGGGACAAAGCACTTAACTATGCAACATACATCCAAAACAGATCTCCCCATAGATCTGTCAAGACAATACCCCCTACGAGACTTGGAGCGGCCTCAAACTGGAAGTGACCCACTTTTTCATTTTCGATTCACGTGCATGGGCCTGGATTCCCTTTGAAAAAAGGAAGGCACCTGATCCACAGAGCACAAAGTGCATTTTTGTTGGATAGCCTAACAGTGTGAAGGGATATCGGCTTATTGATCTTTCCTCGGACTGGCTCATCATTGAGCGTAGTGTCCGATTCGAGGAAAGTGTCTTGCATGTGCCTCAGTAGTGGCATGCAAACACCTTTACTCTTCCACCTGTCCAAGATGATGATCATGCACATGCCAACTCTTCTTTAGATGAGAGTTTTGATTCAGAGAACTCAGATGATTCAAATTCAATATAGTCAGATGCAGAGTCAGAGCATCCAGATGCAGTTGCAGAGCTAGAGAAGAGGCTCAAGTGGGCACAGACTACTCTCCAGGATGCAAGGGATCTCGTAGGTGATCCAGCCGATACGAGGAGGAATCAATCTGATTTCAAGGAGCCTCTTGTTGCACTCACTTCCACTAAACCATTGCCTTCCAGGTATCTTTTCTTGGTTCAGTCTTCATATCCACAGTCTTATGGCAAGGCTGCTGGAAATCCATTTTGGGAATCTGCCATGCAAGAGGAGTATAACTCCCTCCTCAAGAACCAGACTTGGGATCTGGTTCCCCTTCCTTATGGGAGGAAACTTGTCAGATGTAGATGGGTCTATAGGACCAAGAGTGTAGTGAATGGATAGATCAGTAGATACAAAGCCAGGCTTGTCGCCAAAGGCTTTCAGCAGGTTCATGGTATTGACTATGATGAGACCTTCGCTCCAGTAGTAAAGATGGATTCCATACGTTTGGCACTTGCCATTGTGGCAACCAAGGGATGGGAATTCCATCAGATGGACGTGAAGAATTCATTTCTTAATGGTGATCTCTCTGAGGAGATCTACATGGAGTATCCCTAGGGATTTATGCAGGACTCATATTTGGTCTGTCGACTGAAGAAGTCACTTTATGACCTCAAGCAAGATCTGAGGGCATGGTATGCCAATATGGATTCCTACCTGTTGTCACATAACTTTGTACATTGTAAATTAGACCCGAATGTCTACATGCTCAGGACAGTTGATTCACTTCTACTTTTAGTTTTGCATGTCGATGATTTGTTGATCACCAGGTGCTTGAATTCAACGATTGTTGCAATCAAGAGGATTCTATATGACAGCTTTTTGATGAAGGGAATGGGCCCGCTACACTTCTTCCTTGGACTCGAGATCAGTCAAGATGCATCAAGCATCAAACTGTCTTAGGCCAAGTATGCATGAGATCTCCTTGAGAGATTTCACATGACAGAATGCAAGTCTGCTCCAACTCCCTTCCTATCAGGAGTCAAACTTGAGGATGGTGGGGAGACTCCACTGGTTGACAACACACTATACAGATAGCTAGTGGGGAGCTTGTTGTATCTCACACACTCCAGACCATACCTCTCATATGCAGTTGGTGCAATTTCCAGATTCATGCAGGAGCCACATGAGCTACATTGGAAAGTTGCAAAGTGTATCCTTCGATATGTACAGGGCACAATCACCTTTGGGATTCATTATGAAGAAAACTCTACATTATATCTCATCAGGTTTACTGATTTTCACTGGGCTAGAGATAGCATTGATCTCAAGTCCACATCTAGTTACTCACTCAGTCTTGGTTCTGGGCCATCTGTTGATTGAGCAAGAAGCAAGCTGCCATTGCTCTATATTCAGCCGAGGCAGAGTACAAAGGGGTAGTTAACATAACCATTCAGGTTATGTGGCTACAACATTTTCTCACTACGTTGGGCATTCATTTTCATCGGCTAATCGTCATATGGTGTGAAAACTAGAGCACTCTGAAGTTCTGCAGAGATCCAGTTTAGAGGCAGCAGACGAAGCACATCGAGATCCACATGCACTACATTTGGGACTTAGTACACGAAGGGATCATCGACTTACAGTTCTGTCCTTTAGTAGAACAGATGGCAGACATTTTCACCAAGACCTTCACTGAGCAAAAGTTCCATTATCTGTAAAGTCGTCTTGGAGTGAAGGACACAGTTGCCTAGAAACTGCAGTTATTCTTTTTACATACATTGTGCCTTCAGGGGATTTTTTTCCCATGAGTTTTTCCCTCTTTCCTCACTTTATTTTCAGTGTATCTTTTGTACTTGGGTACCTAACATGGACTTGTTGTCGGGACCCAATATTTATTTTCACTATAGTGATGTTTAGGGGGGGTGTTGGAGTTACTTCACACACACCTAGGATTTATTTTTCCTAAGGTTTTTCCTTGTTTATTAGTCATATTAGTCATTATCCAGTCTCCTATATTTTAGGAGAGAATATTCCACCTAGAGAATATTCTCTTTCAATTGACATTTTAGTTTGACTAGCTGAGTTGAGTTTAGATGTTACATTGGTTTTATCACCATGCAACATTGGGATCATCACCATGATAATTTGACCTTGCCTTGGGATCATTACCAAACTGGCGTATTATCCTTGATTCCCTGAGTTAACTCCTCACTACTCTCTATTCAGTCAGTTAACTGAAGACTAGTTGACTAGTTAACTCAACTAAGTGGCAGTTCACTCCTGTAACTACCTGAGAGACCAGACTAGGTGGTGGTTCACTCTCGTAACTATTGGTGTGTGTCCAGATCACTCTAGACCACCACTATGGTGCATTGGTTCACCTCCAGTGTGAACTCATTGAGATATACACAGTATATCATGTGTAAATTATTTATTATTCACAACAGTTAATGAGAATTCTTTCATTCTTTCTCTCCTTCTTCTTCTTTCTCCAATTCTCTCTGCAAATGTGTGTATTATTGTTTAACTAGATCTATTCTGTGTAGGTTCAACACATTTATAGGTATAAGACCCTATTTTTAGTTTATTCACCCAACAAAACCTCATATACCATCCCTTTCAGCATCACTTGTATACAAGTGAAGTCTCACTCGAGGCATCTACTTGGGCTACAAGAACCAAGTTTCTGCAAGGATGAGAGGATGTGAGGCTATCAACATCATATCCATTACTATTTATCCACCATGTGTGCAATATATGTATTCATATCTTTTGATTATTTAACAAACTCTATTGTGCATAAATCTTATAACATACATGGAAACATAAATAACCCATTGTATCATTCATTATCATTGTGCATCGATCATACAGTAAACATATCTATACCAATCATGCATAAATAGAGCATCCATGAACAACCACATCAATACAACACATAGAGACACATATTTTAACATGGTTCACCCAATCCTTGGGGTATGTCCATAATCATTGGATTCTATATTAATATTCATGAAATCACCTTAGGCATGTGCACTTCCCTTACAATAGATACATCTGGGTAGAGTTATCCACCCTACCTAGTCGCTCTATAGTGAAGCCCTTTCTCTGCAAAACCTCTCTCAAAGCCTTAAGCATAGTCTCTCTTTCTCTCTCATAAATCTAATCTCTTATTCTCGATAACATTTTATTCCCCAACCCATTACATATTTATACATAGAGTTAGGGATCATAACTCTAATAGCTTATCCCAAAACCCTAATATGTCCTAGTTGTTTTCCTTCTTTTTCACCAACATGATTATTTTCCTTATTTTGTGTTTGCATGTTGTTTTTACTTCATTTTCACTTGCATGCTGCTTTTGCATGCCTAACTTGTATTTTTCCTACTTTTGCACTCGCTTTGACTTCTTCTTTGACCCCCAAAAATGCTCCCTTTTCTTCTTTTCCATGCACTCTTCAAAACTTATATATTCAAAATGCTTGTCCAACACCAAGTATCAAAGTTTCTTTTATGGTTATTATTTTACTTGTGATAACCCTGGACATAAAGTTGTCGATTGCAGAGCTTATGGAATAAATGTTCAAACAAGACATGCTCATGTGGCTCCATAAAATATTAAGTGTCACAAATTCCACAAGTATGGACACATAGTTCATGAATGTAGAAGCATAATGAATACTTCCATGAAATAATATATTGATATCAAATATAAGAAATTTTGGAAAAGAAATCAATAACAAGAAGAATAGGTGAATGAAGAATATGTGAATGAAGAGTAGGTAAATGAAGAACATGTGAATGAAGAACTCCCATAAATCATACGCTCGGGATTTGTAGTAGTGTGAGATCATGATGAATCTATAGGAAAAGAGGAAGATGTCATAATTCAGGGAGAATATGAAGAGGAATATGTCATAATTCAAATGATAAAAGAAGAAGATTACTCCACATTAGGGAAACTTCCTCCACCTTTCTGAACCATTTGTCTTGAAGACTCCTAGAAATATGAATGATGAAGAGGGCAAGTCTATGAAGATGTTACAAATCATAGAATTGTCTTTCAAGTAGTATAAAGTGTTTGTAGAGTTTCAAAAGGAAGATTTAGAATGATTTAAGGCAAAGTTTCATGATTGTATTCAACACATGTATTTAGGTAGGGATATATTTAGTACATATTGTTCCATATATGTAGAGTTTGATTTTCATATTGAGAAGACAACTTGAGAAAAAGGAATATGTAGTTATTAGTTACATCAAATTCAAAGAATCCTTTAGAAGAGAAAAGCAATAGATGGTCAACATTATGCATTGTTGAGTAGCAAAGTCATGAACAATGTTATGATACATTGTCAAAGATGATTTCATGAGATATTTGGAAGAGACATAAGACATGAGTCAGAGAAGATTCATAACAATAGATGAAATAATATTTACAAGTGGAATCAGTTAGTCACGGGAAGGAAAGCAATGAAAGGAACAACAAAACATGGAAATAGAAACTGTTAGCAAAGGCCATATTGTCAAAGGGAAATTGTTGAAAAGTATGGTCATTGATGTCTAAGAAGTGAACATGACAAGCTATGAAGATCTAAAGTCAATTAACTTTGATATATTTGTATATATGTAAGTGAACTACAAGAGGAATAACCATTGGAAAAAAAAGCATCGAAAGAGATGAAAGAAAGCATATACAGGAAGCCCCACATTGATCTACATGAAATCTTACAAAATAAGATAGGGGGAGAAAAATCATCAAAGGTAGTTACCCTTATGTCAAAGGGGAAGAGAAAGAACAAAAGAAAAAGAGAAAGATCAGAAGCATGAAGAGAAGGGGAGCAACCCCAAATAAAGTTACCCTTTTCCATTAATGTCAAAGGGGGAGAGAAACATGAGGAGAGAAAGATTGGGACCATTGGTCACATGTGGATTATGTTTTTTTCCATCAATGCCAAAGGGGGAGATTGTTGGAAATTTATTTTTGATTGATGTCCACTCTAGAAGAAGTATATAATCATTGATCTCAACCATATAATAATTCTACAAGAATACCTAGAAATGTGACTAAGTGTTTGAGTGGTTGAGAAGCCCCAATGGTGTGGTCATGGAGCCCAAATTTCATTGGAGAAACAGACCATAAAGAAAATTGTAATTGGATGTAACACATCGATAGATGATTATTCCTCATCGTGTTGATTCCAACGGTATGTGGTACATCACGTAGTTCTTCACAATTGAGGAATTTTTCTCTCATGAATTTGAAATTCCTGAAGAATGGTTAAGAAGCCCCTAAATGGTCACAAAAAGAAGTTACAAGTCATTAATTAATGGTAAAATAGTTACAACAAGAAATTAGAGGTTGATCCTAAAGTTAAGCAAAGAATTTACTTAGAAAAAATAAATGCACAACAAGAAGCCTCTCATAAGTACATTCACACACAGAAGTTTATTGAATATCTTCTAAGTGAGAAAGTGATCTATTGGTGAATCTGAGACAATAAATTTAAGGCATCGAAGGAGTGTGGAGGAGAAAGTTTTTGGATTTCAGGTGTGTAAAGTGTTTTTATGAGAAAACCATAATTTAGCTAACCCCCATAGGTTAGGCTACAGGTGTCTCACAAGGTACCCCTACGGGTTGTACAACACTCATCCTGTGAGGTCCTTCTAGTTGATTGGTCTCTGACTGGCGAGGCAGAGGCAGATTTGAGGAAGATGCTTATAACAAGTTGTTGAGGCTAAAGAAGCTCTACATGTCTGTAATATTGTGTACCATGTCTGGTATAGAGTTAAAGGTATGTCTATATGCATGTTTTGAGGGTTATGTTTTGGTGGTGTTAGGGTACATTCTTGAGGCATGTATTGGTGGTGATGGTACATGATAAGGTACACCTTGGTGATGTTATGGTACTTTGTTAGAAGTATATCTTGGTTATCTTGGATATGGTGATGATATCTTATGGTACATGGTGTATGGCATGATTGAGACATATCATGAGTGATATGGTATAGGTTTGAGGCACATCTCATGGTACATGGTTTATGGCATACATGGTTTTTGGAACATGGTTTGAGAAATACTTTTGTATATGTATGAGGCATATATTGGTACATGGATGATGCATGTTATTATACATCTCTTGGTGCATGGTTGATATGGTACAGGTACATGGTTGATGCATGGTATGGTACAGGTTTGATATATGGTTGATTCATGGTATGGTATAGGTTTGATACATGGTTGATGCATATCATTGATATTTTGATACATGGTTGATGCATATCATTGATATTTTGATACATGGTTGAGACACATTTCTCTATGATGGTATGATACATGTTGAGGCGCTTCTTGGTGATTTTTAGGAACATAATATCAATATAGCATAGAAAAACCTCAGAAAAAGTACTCAACACCTTGAAAAAGAGATAATTTCAGATAATAAGCCTCTTCGAGGGGGCAACCTCCTTTTACCCCACTTAAATGTTCAAGTACAAGATGATTCAAAATGAA
>ML777566.1:322666-334387 GCA_009831015.1 Picea engelmannii | reverse complement strand
TTGACCTTTTGGGGCTTCTAGATGACATATGAGGGTCCTCCAACTTCGTAAGGCCATAACTCTCAAACCGTGAGGAGTTATGTGACATTCCACATACCACCAGAAATTGAATGACATGTACTATCCATATAGAATAGTATTACTTTCAAATATATCAAAAATTATACTGTTATCCATCAAACAAACTTGGGTCCTTTACCCAAACCTTTGTGCTATGGGGCTTTCTTCAAGGGTTGACATCAATGACAACCAACCTTAATCAACAATATCCCCCTTTGGCATTGATGGAAACACTCTGATGCAATATGGAAATCATATCACTCATGCTCCCCCTGGAACCATGCCTCTATCCTCTGCATCTGATAAATCTGCCTATGTCCTCTACATCTAATAAATCTCTCCCCCTTTGTCATCAATGGCAAAGGTATCTTTCCATCCGGGGCTGCTCCCCATGACTGACCTGTCCTCTTATGGTACTTCCTTGTGTACATATAAGACATATAAGATAAGCATTCAAAAAGAATTCAAAAATCATTAATTTTGGAATAGAAATAACTCCAAGTATTTGGCAAAGATATTCAAAGGCTTCCCGTGGAAGTGGTTTTGTAAAGATGTCTGCCACCTTTTCTTTTGTGCTCACATACTCAACTCTGATGTTCTTTTCTACAACATGTTCCCATAGAAAGTGATACTTGATTGGAATGTGCTTCGTCTTGGAGTGCATCATCGGGTTTTTTGAGATACTGATGGCACTTGTATTATCACAATATATTGGAATGGGCTCATCATACTCAACCTATATATATGTCAAAGTGTGTTTCATCCAAAGAACCTATGTACTACATGGTGTTGCTTCAATATACTCTGCTTCGTTTGTATATAGAGATATTGATTATTGTTTTTTACTTAGCCATGATACCAAACACTCACCTAAGTAGAACGTTGCTCCACTGGTGCTTTGTCGGTCATCAATACAACCTTCCTAATCTGCATCTGTGTAGGCAATAAGTGATAGATCTTTTCCTTTTGGATACCATAATCCAAACTCTTTTGTTCCTTTGAGATATCTGAAGATCCTCTTTACTGTTAATACATGTGATTCCTTTGGTGTTGCTTGAAATCGTGCCACCTATCGAACTGCCTGCATTACATCTGGTCTAGATGTTGTCACATATAGTAGGTTGCCAATCATTGACCTGTATTGCCTCTGATATGTAAACTTTGAATCATCATCTTTGCTCAACTTACAACAGGTTTGCATGGGAGTGATAATTGGTTTGCAATCTTCCATTCCAAACCTCTTTAGCATTTCTCTGATATACTTGTCTTGAGAAATAAAAATTCCTTGGTTGCTTTGACATATCTGAAGTCCTAGAAAGAAGGATAGTTCTCCAAGTAACAAAATTTCAAATTCATTATGCATGTCTTTTGAAAATTTATGGCTTAATCTGTCATCATCACTACCAAAAATAATATCATCAACATAAACTTCAATTAATAAAATATTATCTTGACTTACCTTGATGTAGAGGTTGTTGTCTGCACTTCCTTTTCTGAACCCTTCCTATTGCAGATACTTATTTAGACTAGAGTACCATGCTCTAGGAGCTTGTTTTAGACCATACAAGGCCTTCTTTAATTTACACACATAGTCTGTGTTCTCTGACAACTGAAATCCTTCTAGTTGTTCAATGTAGACTTCTTCTTCAAGTTCCCCGTTCAGAAAAGTTGATTTTGCGTCCATCTGATATACTTTAACATTTTTGGAGCATGCATCAGCTAAAAGCAAATGGATTTCTTCCATTCTAGCAACTAGGGAAAATGTCTCTTCAAAATCGATTCCTTCAATCGGTGCATATCCTTTACATACCAATCTAGCTTTGTTCCTTGTAACCTGTCCATCTTCATTCAATTTATTCCTGAAAACCCATTTTGTTTCGATCACATTCTTATTCTTTGGTCTTGGAACCAATTCCCAAGTGTCATTTTTCTATATTTGATACAATTCTTCATCCATGGGCTTATTCCAAAATTCATCCTTGTTGGCTTCTTCAAAATAGTTTGGTTCAATTTAGATAAGAGTGTTAGGTGTGTTTGTTCTGGTGAACGGAATTTTCTTCTAATCTCAACTCCTGCATCTTTGTTTCCAATAATCTGATCTGATGGATGATTCTTATGTACTCGTTTGCTAGGTTTCTTTGGAGATACTTGTTGAACTTGCTCTTCTGCTTCTGTTAGATTCTCTTTATCTTCATCTTCCTCTTCTACTTATTTTTCATCTTATTCTTTGAAAAGTTGTTCCATTGATTTGTTTTATTCTTCCTTTGATTCTGGTCTGCCTGCTTCATCAATTGTTACGTTGATGCTTTCCACAACTTTGTTTAATCTTAGATTGTAACACTTGTATGATTTCCTTGTATTTGAGTAACCAACAATTATTCCTTTGTCCACACGAGAGTCAAACTTTCCCATTCTGCCATCTTCTCTTTTGATGTAGCATTTGCTTCCAAAAACTCTGAAGTGCTTCACATTTGTTGGTCCTCCTTTCCATAGCTCATAGGGAGTTTTATCAGTGTTGTTTATGAGCATTACTCTGTTTTGAATGTGAACTGTTGTATGCACTACCTGTGTCCAAAAAATATCTGTCAACTTTGAATCCATTATATTTGTTCGAGCCATTTCTTGTACTGTCTTGTTCTTTATTTCAACAACTCCATTCTGTTGAGGTGTCCTAGTGACGGAGAATTGTCTTTTTATTCCATGATTGTTGCATTAGTCCATAAATTCCTTTCAAGTGAATTCTCCTCCATTATCCGATCTTAAGCATTTGATACTTGAATCCATCTCATTTTCAACTATTTCCTTGTAGATCTTGAAGTTTTCAAAAGATTCTGAACTGTTCTTGAGAAAGCAAACTGTAGTCATTCTTGTATAATCATCAACTAATAACATAAAGTATCTCTCACCTTTTAAGCCTTTTGTTGTAGTTGGTCCAACTAGATCAGTATGCACAATTTCCAGTGGTTTTGTTGTTGAATATTCCTTTGATTTGAACCTAGTCTTTGTTTGCTTTCCTTGTTGGCAATGCTTTCATAAAGTGTTGGTTGGTTTCGTGATCTAGGGAATTTCTCTGACTGCTTCTCTTTTGCTAACTTTGACAAGGTTATCAAAATGCATGTGACCCATTCTTCTGTGCCATGGCCAAATTTCATCTTCCTTTCCTAGACAACACTTTTCATTTCCAATTTCTCTTAACACATATATGTTGCTTAAAGTTCTTGCAGTTGTAGCAACCAATTTCCCTAAAGCTTCTTTTCTTATCTCACACTTTTCTGAATCAAAAGTAACTTTATGAACTTGGTCACACATTTGACTCACACTTAAAAGATTATGTTTCATATCTTCTACCAGTAGAATATTTTCTGCCTTTTCATTCTTGTTCCCAATTTGGACTGTGACTTTTCCAATGATTTTGGTTGAATCATCATTTCCGAAGGAGACTGATCCATATATTTCCTTTCGTAATGTAAGAAACTTGTCTCTATCACCTGTCATGTGTTTTGAACATCCACTATCAACATACCAACCATGTTTCTTTTGTTTATATTGTAGAGCAATTGTGCATTCTTCATTGCTATACTCATCTTTCTTTCTTATACATGTCATTTTCTGAGGTTCTTGTTTGTGACTCTGTTGAGGTTATTTAGGAGGGACTGTCATTTTGCAATTTTTGGCCATGTGTCCAAAATTGTTACATTTGTAACATTCCACTTCAGTGCTCAAAGATTCAAACCTGTTGTAACTTCTTCTTTGTGTTTCACTAGGTCTTCTTGAATAACCCCTTTGTGTATGGCTCTCAAAGTAGTTATTGTTCTTGTTGTTAGCTCTGCAATTTACATCTTTATGTCCAAAATTATTACATGCATAAAATAAACCAAAAAATATATTTTGATACCTGATAGTTGAAGATCTTCTGAAAGGAGATGCTCTTATGAATCCTTCTTCTTCTTGAGGCATGTCTATCTGTTGTTGATTCTGAAATCTGAATCTTCTCGGTGGAGGAGTGTCCCTATAATCTTCCTTATATATCATTTTATCCCCTTTGATTGTTTCTGCATAGATTTTTGGATTTGTTTCTTTCTTTGTTGTTTTGGAGCTTGATCCCTTTTCTGTCTGATTGTATCCATGTCCAAATTTCTCAAGATGAGATTTTTTACTGATGATAATATCATCCAGAACTTTTGAGCTATTCTGCATATTTTTCTTTTGAATATCCTTTCTTAGAGTGACAATCTCTGCTTCTAGGTTTACAATGATCATGTCATTTCCTTCTATCTATTCTTTGAGTGTTTATTGAATTATTTTTTCTTCTTCTATTTGAACCTTCAATTTTGTGATCATTTGTTCTAGTTCTTGAGTGTCTTTTTTCTTATCTAGTTATGCTTGTAGTTTCTTGTTTTTCTTATTTTCCCTTCTGATAACTTCTATGGCACTCATTAATTCTTATCGGAAGTCAACTTCTGCCTCTTCATTTTCTTCTTCATATGCTTCTTCATATTCTTCTTCAGAGTCTTCTTTATCAGAGTCTTATACTGCCATGAATAGAACTATCCATGTTTCACTGTCACTAACTTCATCTTCACCTGATGATGAGATGTCTTCTTTGGTGCAAAATATTTTCTTGAAAAATTTCTTTGTAGTTCTTTTACCTTTATATGTTTTTCTGCCTTTTAAGTAACCTTCATCATTTCTCTTTTTCTTATGAGGACATGTGTTAGAAAAATGACCAATACCATCACAATTAAAACAAATTAAAGGAAGCTTACCTCTATACCTATCATTGGTTCCCTTGTTCAATCTTTTGAAAAAGTTGGCCACTTCTTCATCATCTTCCGAGACGTCGTTGTTGCTGCTATATTCTTCTTGTTCCTTTTTCTTTTGCTTTGATATTTTGGATGCTTTGAAGGCTGCTTATTTTACATCTGGATTTTTCTGTTCAATTCGCATCTCATATGCTATGAAGAGTCCATGCAGTTCATCCATGCTGATTGAGTTTAGATCCGATGTTTCTTCTAGTGTTGATATCTTAGGGTTGAATCTCATAGGAAGAGATCTTAGTACCTTTTGAACAATTATAGATTCTTTGATTTCTTCTCCCAATCTTGTGATTGCATTCACTGTTTCATCGACTCGTAAGAAGTAAGCTACGATATCTTCATCTTCCTTCATTTTTAGCTGTTTGAACTGGCCTCTGTAAGTTTGAAGCTTTGTTGCTTTGACTTTTGAATCTCCTTCATAAATATTTTGAAGCTTGTCCCAAATATATTTAGCAGATTTACAATGTGCAACTTTGGTGAATACCATATCACTGAGACCATTCAAAAGTGAATTTTTGGCTTTAGAATTATCCTCACCGAGTTTCACTACTTTGTCATTTGTTGGTGGAACTGTTGGTGTTGTGTATCCATCTACAATTGATTGAAAAGATTTAAATCCCTATGCATGTATATATGTCTTCATCCTTATGCGCCAAAAAGCATACTTTTGTCCATCAAACTGTGGTATTCCATTTTTATACAAGTTGGTACTCTCCATGATCTACCTTTCAGTGGTTAAACTGATTTCTGAAGGAATCGACTCTCATACCAATTGTTGGATTACTGAGAGGGGGGGGTGAATTAGTAATAGTGTAATTATAATCATTTTTCTTCAAATGTTATATCATTGTATAATTATGATCCAATAATAAGGAGTAAGAAATAAACAATCACACACATACACAGTACACTAGTGTTTTACGTGGAAACCCAAATCAGGAGAAAACCACAGAATGTTTTTTCGTATATGTCTTGAAGAATCACATTCATTGAAAGCACCAACTTCCTTTGTTTTCCAGCTACAGCTGAAAGGAGGCTCCAACCCCCTAGTTTCTCAGGCTACAACCTGAAGGAATATCCAACTCCCCAATTCTTTGGCTACAACCAGAAGGAGGCTGCAACCCCCTATGTTCTCCGACTACAACCGGAAGGTGGCTACAACCATCTGTCCTTACCTTATCCTGCCACCCTGAAATAGAAGTAGAATGATGGAACCATTGTCACACTATCACTGTGAGATATACCGCTATAAACCTATACTAATAAATTTGTAGCATGCATCAACCATGCATCAACCTGTACCTCAACTTGTAATCAACCTGTACCATAAACAAGTGCATCAACCATGCACAAACCTGTACCAAATAACCTGTAATCAACATGTACCATAAACAAGTGAATCCAACCATGTACCGAGTATGTACCAATCATGTGTCAACTACTCATCAATATGTACCAACATCATCAACTATACACCTCATGTATGTGCCAACTCATCGACTACTTGTCTCAACCATGTACTCAACATGCACCTCAACCAAAATCCCTCTTCAATTTCATCATCCAAATATGATTTGTAGCTCTATAATAGACCTAGTGTATATGATCACATTCCTGCAAACCTTCCTTAACTTAAACAACAAGAGACTAGCATTTTCATCAAACTTTTCTTTAGTCTCACATGCCTAGTTTTGGATTATTCAACAACCCTAACTTGAAGTAATCATAAATTTGTACCTGTAATGTATAAATATCTGAAACAGATACAAAATTTTATTCAGTGTGTTTTGTGCAATTCCTCCAAGTTTCACTACTTGGAACCTCTCAGAAAAGGAGTTATAGAAAAAATGGCATACCTTGTTGAATTCTAGCTTATTCTAGAGAGTGACCTTGTACAACGTTCCCCGCACGGAATATTTGTTGAAATGATATAAAACTATTACACAACATACTACAAATTGTTCCCTAACCAACACATTTTTTTCATGGAATTTGGATATATTATGAATAAGTTATGACGTTTTTACCCGAAACACCTGTTTTTGACTAGTTTCAGAACTAGCCACAAACCCTATTTTCCAGGGAGTGTAACTCCCAAAATACAATGACCCACAAGATGAATTGTTTACCCTGGATACTTGGGTATGTTTTCTCAATGGAAGAGCAATTTCACGGTCTGGATCATTATAGAAAAAAATTTATAGCGAAAATGGTGAGATGACCTGTAAATAACATACCTTAGAAAGCACCATCAAAAGAATTTATCCTTCTTTGCATTTCAACCTTCTTTTCTTCACCTTCCCTCAGAAATTTGGCTTATGTATCCTTGGTTACCTCAAACACCTATAGATATTCAATATGCTCAAGTGTGATTAAAATGAGAGAGCCTTGCCTCTTATTTATACTCTCCAAGTAGCTTCCTTAAAAACATCTTCTAGGTCACTTGGCTCACTTTCCTTATTTTAGGGTTAACCCAGTTCTAATTTCTCCATTAAATTTATTATTGAAATAACTTATTTTGTATTCACTTTAAATTATAATACACTCATCACTTCACATTATTATTTACCCTTTAAAATATCGTAAACCACTTTGACTACTTTGACCTTTTGGGGCTTCTAGATGACATATGAGGGTCCTCCAACTTCGTAAGGCCATAACTCTCAAACCGTGAGGATTTATGTGACATTCCACATACCACCAGAAATGGAATGACATGTATTATCCATATATAATAGTATTACCTTCAAATATATCAAAAATCATATTGTTATCCATCAAACAGACTTGGGTCCTTGACCTAAACCTTTGTGCTACAAGGCTTTCTTCAAGGGTTGACATCAATGACAACCAACCTTAATCAACATGTTCCACTCCAACAACAGTTATAATCCACCAAGTTCTATTCCCCACAACTTGCACAACCCAAGGAATGTACCCCCTTCACTACTATCAGTCCATCGAGCTGTACTATTCATTTATCAAGGCTTCCAGTGCACTAGGTTGGCTAGGAATATCTTAGTCGAGGACTTCCATGAACTCTCAACTACTCTAGGATTGTTCACAACAGATTTCACAAGGCTCTTGAACCATTTCCTCAACAGGAAAATGCATTACATGATTACAAATCATTTTATAGGCACACACACCACATTTCCAACATAACAATAGCCAAACAATCGCTGACTTCAAGAAGATCATATATGGTTCTTTTCCCGACACTCGACACCACTCGTGTTACTCCATACCTGCAGGTAAAAATTGTCTCATTTCTATGTATGAATTTCCCTTCTTCTCCCTTTCTTGCCCAACTCTCACTAATCCCAAATATCATTGTACTTCGTCCCCATGCTCCCAATAACTCTGGAATGTGACTCATCACACCCACCCACTTACATGAGTTTAATGATTGGATTTGGGAACACTCAACAACAAATAGAAGGGTATACAAAATGACAATAATTTCAATAAAGTGGGTTGGATCAATATCCATGAATATTTCCCCTTGGACCCCAATCTCTTATGGAATCATAGCCCCCCCATCATTTTCATCCCTCTCATATTATGGCCAATTATTACTAATTTATTACTCATTTCATTGTTCATAATATACAATTCATCCCCCAATCATATTAATCAATATGGCCTCTTTTCCCCAATCATATCGGCTCACCAACACAAATCACATTTATATGATTACGTTATATTTGGATGGGATCAAAACGAGGGATTTTATATTCCCTTCCCCTTACTTTTTCATTGTCCTCGATTCATAATACCACTAAGTGTACATTCATTTTACAATTATGGCTCTCTGACCTTAATCAACATGTAGGCTCTCCTTCCTAATGTCACATGGGAATTATGGACCAAAAACATAAATACATAGGCACTCCAACCCAAAAACCATAAATACATAACACACTGGCATTCTCCTACAACTATCTTTATTTCCACCACCTCTCTTCCACACAACCTTCCCAACCCAAGGAATGTACCCCTTCACTACTCTCATGGGGGAGCCACCTTGTTGACCAATATCTTATCATGTTCATTCATAAAGGGGGTTTTTAAATTGTAAAAAATAAAATTAATATATTATAGGTACGGGGTGGGGATGTGGGGTCTCAAAGGGTTTATAGGTATTGGGGGTATAAAAGGGGTATCTAGTGAAAATGGGGTTTCTTTTATTGAAAATATGTATTGGAAGGGGGGTTCAACAAAAGGATTTTGGTATATATTTACCAATATCTAGTGAAATTAGGGGTATTCTTTAATATCCCACAAACAAAGGAACTATGCCATAGGTTACAGAGTGAATACCCCATCATGACTACTCTTAGTCCATCATGGTATACTATATGTTTATCAAGGTATCTCTAGCACATGTAACCAAGAATATCATTACTAGGATATCAAAGGACTCACTGCTAGGAAAATTGTTAGTAAAACAACAACATTAACTTAATGTTACATTGCAACTCACACAATATTCACTCTTCGGGCTTGAAAACCTAGTTTTTCAACAGTGAAAATCCCACATGGGAGTTCACTCTTCAGGCCTGACAACCTAGTTCTTCAATCTTCATCTCCAAAACACTCCTAGAATTTTCTATCCATTGTTATTCTCATCCTTTGACTCAAACATCGCTTTCACTATTACATAGTCCATCAGGTGATCCATTTTCCAGGGTGTTCTTGTGTAGGTAAATGCCAACTTATTTTTAGACTACCACTATCAATTTGCAACATGTGGCAATCATTTCATCTACACCTGATGCATACAGTCAATATGAGACATCATCATGCAATTTTCCATTGTAATTTTCAAATATGTTTTATATAGGAGAACATAATTTTCCATTTTCTACTGATAATTATTTGTCTCTTGCAGCAACATGCATCAATATTCTTCATGGGCTTACACTATTTCCATATGCAATACCATTTTTCCTGCTTTTTTCCAATTTTCACTCAACCAAATAGATTGTTAGCATATCATAACAATTTTCAATTAGTAATTTCTGAACTCTATTTTATACTAGAAAATAAAATTTCTCAATCACGATATTTCTTCTCCTTATGTTTGGATCTCGCAGTATCAAGCATTGGTATTCCTTATTGGCTTACACCATTTCCATTTCCAAGACCATTTTTCTTGCAATTTCCTCAACTTTCATCCAAGAAAAAAATTGTCAGTGTCTGTGCAAATTATCATTTCATTGCCACATTTGCAATTAGCCCACGAAGTGATTTTAGAATTATATTACTCTAAACATTCAATCAGTTCCAACCATTATTCATACTAAATTAAATGAACTATCTTTCCTTTCACATACATTATCTAGCATACCAAGCTTTACATAATGCAAGCAATCATTATAAACAAATTGATGTGTCAATACCCGTAGCCACATATACAAAATGCATCCTTGCATTGACTTCAGAGTAATGAAAAATTTTAACCTGTGAAGTAAAGTAACGCATATAGTTTCTTAGAAAAAACAAAAATTAATCAATAGCTCATACACATAGTACACATAGATTTACATTGGAAACCCTTAATTGAGAGAAAACTAGCCTTCTTTTGTGTCGCACCTCTCAAATATTTATTATATTAATTTCACCATTCACAATACAATATATACAATATTTTAGGTATTTAAAATATACCAATACCTTAATCCCTTAACCTGTGATTAATATAGAAAACCACTACAAATAGAAAAAATCACTAAAATAGTTAAAACTTCCCAAAAACCAATTTGGGGCACTACCCAAAGCCAAAGGCTTCGCCTAAACAGTAGGGGACAATATTGGGGGCCCCTACGACCCCCCCTCGAAAATCCATCCAATGCACATGTTGACAAAGAGCGTCAGATGGTGGGATCATTAGACCCTGTCATCAACTATGATGCACCCCCCATACACATGCAAAGAATATTGCACATACCCAGCATTCTCCCACTTATTGTTTTCTTTGCATATAGGGGGTCACATGATTTCATAGTCAACAATCTAGGGAAAAAATGTCCATTGTGTATATACACTAGGAGAACTTCTCGGTGCTCAAAAAAATTGTCAATGAATCTACAACATTCTTCAAAGTGTCAACCTTCTTCAACAACACCTTCTTAACTTCAACTGTGTCTCTCACAAAATCATATTGAACATAAATATGTTTTTTCTTTGAATGTTAATCTAGGTTCCTTTTCAGGAATATTTAACTTTGAATGTCACAATCTAATATTATTTCTTATTGTACCAACCCAATACCTGAACACAATATCTGTAACCATACAGATTCATTTCTTGCATGAGTGGTTTCCATGTATTGGGCTTCTGTAGTTGATAGTGTCACTACAACCTATCTTTTTCTCATCCAACGAATTTCTCCTCAAGGTATATTAAACACATACCCACTTGTATATCTTCTATGATCCATATATCCAACACATTCTACATAAAAAATCCCATGTATGTCCAACATTTTGTCCAATCCTGGTCTTCCTTGGTAGGGAAATTTATAGCTATAAGTGCCACACAAATAGTTGAAAACCCTCTTTACTGATATCCAATGCTCCTTCTCTAGTTTTGACACATACCTGCTCAAAAATCCCATTGCATGTGCAATGTCTAGTCTAGTATAGACCATTCCTGTTAAATTTTTAATTAAAATGAAGTACCAAGGCAAGTGTTTATCTTCCCTAAGCGCCTAAGGGGAGAAATTGCCGAATGTGGGTCTTAGTCAAATTAATTTGTGAGATGCAAATTAAAAGATAACTTTATGATTAAAGTGAGGGTGAGTGAAGAGACACCAAATCTCAGCCACCCATCTAATCTA
>ML777566.1:301823-320518 GCA_009831015.1 Picea engelmannii | reverse complement strand
AGAAATTTTTGGGAGTATTGGCATGCATTCCAAGGCTGCCGAATAACATTGAGTGGCACAGAAATTGAATCTTAGCAGAGTTTTGGCACGAATTTCGTGACAATCCGTACAGTGTTAATTGCCATACAGTTGTACGAATTTCTGGTTCAGAAATTGAGAAGCAAAGCTACAGGAATGTCCAGATAAGTTTTTGTAAATATCTGAAGATGAATATGCTAAAAATAATTTCTCAGAAGCTCATAAATAATAACAAAGCCCTCTCTAACTGGTTTTCCCCTTGTGGGTTTTTCCAGGGTCAAAGTTAGACCGAAATTCTTTGTGTCTATATTTTCTAAGTTTTGCATATTGTTGATATTTTATTTCTGCGTTGAAAACGATGTTCAGAGTTCTCATGTTTCAGTTCTGAAATTTATTTCTGTTAAGTTTTTATATGCTAAAACACAGTGCTGAGTATATGCTGAAACACAGTGCTGTAGCAGATACTGAAACACAGTGTTGTAGCAGATGTTGAAACACAGTGTTGTAGCAGATGCTGAAACACAGTGCTGTAGAAGATGATGAAACACAGTGATGTAGCAGATGCTGAAACACAGTGCTGTAACATAAGCTGAAACAGTGCTGAAACTGAGTTTGGCATTTAAATTTGACTGAAAAATCAGCGAGACTGAAACTGGGTTGGGATTTTGAAAAATTAACAATTCCATACACCAAACTTATAAAAACACTATATATCCCTCCACCATAGAACCCTCATGACGTTCTCTTTGTCTAACCAAAGCCTTCAATGATTTCAAGTGCCTCTCCACCATGCACATTGACCTTGTGTGTATAGGTCCACAAATTTCAATCTCCTCAACTTGGTGTATGAGGTAGTGTTCTTGTGCATTGAAATATGTTGGATGTATATACTTTTTTGTTTCACACATTAGCCGAGGAATTTCTCTCTTCCAATCATTTATATCATCTCCATGGATTTCTTTCAATGACAACCATCTACATGAGATCATGACACAAGAAAATAACATGTTTCAACATAACATAATATATATATTACATTACAAGTAAAACATATGTCATTAAGTACAACAACAAATTGAAAGAACATTTTTCATACAAATCACTACAACTAATTACCTCATGTATTTTCCAAGATCATATATAACTTGTTTGACGTTGTTGTCAAAGTCATTTGGGAGAGATAGTGGTAGAACATACTGTAACAAAAAAAATGAATCGTTATTTGTTTCGACCAAAGTAGACAAAAAAAATAAAAAACTTAAAAGATGTGTAAGGCTAATATATAAATATGTATACCAAAATTATTACCTTAATGAAGGTATGCCAATCATGTGTTTTTACCCCACCAAATTCACCTTTCTTCGTTCAGATATTATTTATGTTTGAAGCAAAGCCTGTGGGAAATTTAATTCTTTGAATGACCTTTTTTACAACATTTCTTTGTTGCTCTGTTAATAACCATGGAAATTTATTTCGGTCTCCATCTCTATTTGATCAGATCACACTTCGCATTGCATGATTGGCTTTATGAATGTCAGTACAAATTCTAACATTTTTTTCTTTATCCCTCCTACCATCTATGATTCTCCATAACATTTTTGTCACATTCTTTCTGATGTGCATTTTATAAAACAAATGAGCTATTTATATATCCTCATAGTAGGGAAACCTCATGAATTGAGTGGGATAACATTTCATTCCTCGTGGAAGCCCATTATTAATACCTTCATGAAGCATAAAAGAAATCACAACAATAATTATCAAATACGGTAAAATAAATTCAATGATTAAAATAAAAATTCAAAACATTACATCTTATACGATACATAAAAAAATTACGTATCGGCTTGATGATTTCTATTATATTCCAACCTGCATAGGTGAGGTGTCATTCTTCGTGGTTTTAAAATAGTCTCTTATTTCCCATTCAAAAGATGTTTTTCAGTAGTACGATACCTATGGTTCTTAGGGAGGAGGTGCCTATACTCATCAAACACCACCTTTCCTTAAATTTTTGAATGACGATACTTCATCTTAGGACCACAAACTGGACATGAAAATTTACCTTTTGTTTGAAGACCTACAACAGATGGATTAATGTCAATTATACGATGAGATTATTTAAAAATTAAACACGCAGCATGATATCTTTAAAAAATTGTATAGTATTAAAGAGAAATATAAGAATGTTAAATACCACAAAAATGTGTTAGTCTTGGGGCATCATGAATTATCCATAAAAGTACTCCATGGAATTTAATTTTTTTCTCCCTGATTGGTTTACAGATGTCATACATAGTGATGTCAGTCTATAACTTTAGTAGCTCGTCAATAAGAGGCTCGATATATACATTCATATATTTAACTTGGTACTTACCTAATTGTTTGAAATTGGACATAATTATTATAACCATGATATGTATATACAAGTAAATAAATAAACAAAAGATATTATGAAAAAAAACAAAACAAATGAAAATGTTACATTCAAAAAATTAATGTAAACAAATACCTGGAAGAATCATTATCAACATTATGTTCTCCCTCTTTATTGACATCCAAGGAGGAATGTTATTTTTGATAACAAAAATAGGCCACACTGAGTAAATAGACCTAAGCTCTATGAATGGATTAGCATCGTCAGTTGCCAATGAAATCCTAACATTACAAGGTTCATCTTTGAAATCTGCCCATTTTTCCTCAATTTCCCTAAATGAATAATCATCGCCAGACATCCGAAGAACATCATCTCCACTTTTGTTATGTGCATGGTAATCCATAAATTGTGGTATTCTTTCACACCTGAAAAATTGTTGCAAACATGAAATTATGGGAATATGACGAAGAACCTTTCGAGGCACCCTTTTTGTTACTTGATCTGTTCGATATCTACTGATAGGACATTGTGGGCATTCCGTTTTTGAAGCATGTTGTCCATAATATATAATATGATCATTAGGACATCCATCTATAGTTTGATAATCCATTCCAACTTCTTTCATAATGGCATGCAAATATTGATATGTGCGAGGTAAAATATTTGACGATGATAACAAAAATTCACCTAACAATCTACAACATAACAAATAACTAGTTAATGTAAAGAATATTAATCATAAAAATTCCATTCTTATTTTACACATTAATTAACACTAAAAACAAATAGAAAAAAGTCATCATTTATGTATATGATATGAAACCTATTACATACCTTAGGATTGTTTTGGGTTGGTTTTAATTGATGTCAACCCTTGAAGAAAGTCCAGTAGAAAATTCTAGAAGCACAAAGGTTTGGCTAATGGACCCAAGTTTGTTTGATGTATAATGGTATGAGTTTATATATATATATATATATATATATATATATATATATAAGACAATTCTATATGGATAGTACATATCATGCCATTTTCGGTGGTATATTGAACATCACATAACTCCTCACGGTTAGATAATTATGACCATCTGAAGTTGGAGAACCCTCATGAGTCATCTAGAAGCCCCAAAAGGTCAAAGTAGTCAAAGTGGTTGCAAAGAAGAAATTATTTAACTAATAAAGTGAAGTGATGAGTGTACTCTAAGTCAAAGTGGATACAAAATAAATTATTTAAATAATAAATTTAATGGAGAAATTACTAAGTGGACAAGTGGTTAGAAGTGGGTTAGCCCTAAAATAAGGAAAGTGGTTTAAGATGGTTAGTAGGTAACCCCTTGAGGAAGCTACATAAAAGTATAAATAAGAGGCAAGGGTCGCTCATTTTAATTACACTTGAGCATATTGAATATCTACAAGTTACCAAGGTAACCAAAGGATATCTAAGGAGAATTTCAAAGGGAAGGTGAAGTAAAGAAGGCCGAAATTCAAGGGAGGATAAATTATTTTGATGATGTTTTCTAAGGTATGTTATTTACAGGTCATCTCACCATTTTGACATTAACTTTTTTTCTAGAATGATTCAAATATAGAAATATGGAGGTCATTGAGGAAACATATCCATGTAGCTGTGATTAAAATTTCATCTTGTGGGTCGTTGTATTTTTCGAGTTACACTCTGTGGAAAATAAGGTTTGTGGCTAGTCCTAAAACTAGTCTAAAACAGGTGTTTTGGGTAAAAATGTCATAATTTCTTCATAACAGATTCAAATTATGTAAGACCAAATGTATTGGTTATATTAAATTCTTTATTATTATGTGTACCATTTTCAGATCCATACAACAAATATTCCGTGTGGGGCGTGCTCTACAAGTTCTCTCTCTAGAATAAGCCTGAATTCAACAAGGTATGTCATTTTCGCTATAACTCATTTTCTGAGAGGTTCCAAGTAGTGAAACCTAGAGGAATTGCATAAAAGACACTGAAGAAAATTGTGTAATATTTTCATATATTTATTCATTATAGGTACATAGTTATGATTATTTCAAGTTAGGGTTGTTGACTAATCCAAAATTAGTCATGTGAGACTAAAGTAAAGTTTGATGAAAATGCTAGTCTCTTGTTGTTAAAAGTTAACAAAGGTTTGCAGGTATGTGATCATATGCACCAGGTCTATTACAGAGTTACAAATCAGATTTGGATGATGAAATTGATGAGGATTTTTGGTTGAGGTACATGTTGGGTACATGGTTGAGACAAGTAGTTGATGAGTTGGCAAATACATGAGGTGTATAGTTGATGATGTTGGTACATCTTGATGAGTCATAATTTATGTGTATTTGATGCATGATCGGTACATATTTGGTGCATGGTTGATGCACTCATTGATGTTAGAGGTTGAGATACAGGTTGGTGCATGGTTGATGCACTCGTTTATGGTACAAGTTGATTACAGTTGTTCGGTACAGGTTGGTACAGGTTGTTTGGTGCAAGTTGTTTGGTGCAGGTTGATTGGTACAGGTTTACAGCAGTATATCTCACAATGATAGTGTGATAGTGGTTCCATCATTCTACTTATATTTTAGGGAGGTTGGACGGGGCAAGGACAGTTAGTTGTAGCTAGAGAACATAGGGGGGTGTATCCTCCTTCTAGTTGTAGCCAGAGATTTGGGGAGTTGGAGCTTCCCTCAGGTTGTAGCCTGAGAAACTAGGAGGTTGGAGCCTCCTTCTAGTTGCAACTGGAAAACAAAGGAAGTTGGTGCTTCCAATGTGTTGGAACACGTTTAATTTTGAGAGTTCAAGTTTTAGATTTTGCCTCTTAGAAATAAAGTTTTCACCCAAAAAGAAAAAGAAACTTAGGGATTCACCTTTTAAATTTAAAGATAAATCCATCGCTTGTTGAAAAGGTGCTTACGATATCCACCGTCGATTAGATATCAAACAGTCTTAATGATCTCTGAACTATAGAAGTTGCTTGAGTTTTAAAGAAAGTCTCTAACGTTCCCTTTGGAGCTTCGTGCTTCGGGTATTCCAGCAAGTCTAAACAACGAAAACCGTGTACACCAAAACGACAAAGTACTTAAGGCTAATTCAAGTTTTAAGGCATGATAAAATAAAAAATAAAAGTGAAATTAACTTCTTCGTGAATTTGACCTTCGAGATATTTATACCCTAATTGTGTCCAACACTCACGAACACTGAAGTATTAACGATATGTCTGATTGGATAAAGTTAACGATTTGAATTGAGATCAGTAGTTTTTATTCAACGAATAACGTACAAATTTCTCTTATTATAGGCAGGCTAATTTTGTTTTGCACCACGAAATGTTGTAGGGAAGCTTGACCTCAAAATCTAGTGGAATGATAAATCAGTTCAGAAGTTGAATAAACTAAGGGAAGGGGATAAATAGACAGAAAAGAGAGAACAAACTCTCCAGAGCACTAAGCCCCCGAAGTGAAAGATCTAGCACTGCGTGTCCTTTTGATTTGGATGGCTAGGATTTACTTCGAAACTACGGGCTTTGGCCATTCAAGATGCTTAACATCGCAAAACTCTTGAAGTGCTAAGTCCCCGAAGTGAGAGATATGGCAGCGCGTGTCCTCTTGATTTCAATGACAAGGATTTACTTCGGAACTCCGGGCTTTAGGCGTTCCGAGGTGAAAATCTCTGAAATGCTAAGTCTCTGAAGTACAAGATATCATGCCACGTTTCCTCTTTTTTTAATGGTATAGATGGGCTTCGGGTCCTAGAGAGTTATTTACTCAGCACTATTTTCCTCCTCCTGGAGCTCAAAATAGCCGAATACGGGGGTTGTCTGACACGTGTCCCCCGCTCAGATCAACGGACAAGAATTGCATGAAATTCGCTCTATCTTCTCTACACATGACCAAGAGTTGTGACCTCAACTTAACTTTGGATGCTTATATAACTTTGTGAAGATCGATAGTCGGAGTTTAATGGATCATGGAGATCAAAAGCTGAGAGTGATTGCAATGGGTGAATTTGTGCAGGGCTTAATTTCGAAGGGCGGTCCCGCAATTTAAACCATGGTTTTATCTCGGGGGTACATGGCATCACCAAGTTCATTGTGGGCCGAAAAGAGGGTTACTTAAAACCACCCCCTCGTGCCCTCGAAAAATAGAGAAACATAAAGGGATGTTGGAGAAACACCTGTCATCCACGTCATGTACCTTGTTCACCTTCCACATCAGTTACCACGTTTACTTCACCACCTACACTTGTCCCCACATCATCCTATTCATGATAAGTTACTCTTTCTCATAACTATTATCTATCACATAACGAGCCAATGTTGAGATACCTATCACATTATCACTCCCCCCCTATTTTCAACTGATGTTCTTTTTCCAGTAAATGCATCCTAAGAATAGATGGCAACGAAATCAAATGGCGAGGAAAATAAACAAATGATTATAGTAGCCTCAATGGACATGTGTGCCCAATTCAAAGAACAAAGGAAAATGAGAGTGTCTGCAAGCAGATGAAGATCCAGATGAAAGTGTCAGCTCAAACAATATTTGCCTGCTGTCATTTCATTTGAATTACATTCTATTTTTGGAGAATATTATATGAAGTCCAACGGTTTTGAGTTGTGACAATTTTTGTATAAATAGATATATTTTAGATCTATTCACGGGAGGCTTCAAGCCCAACATGGGCTACTTCTGGTTGGATGGAATAGGGGAAACTCTCATTTTTTAGTATTAATACAAGAGAATATAGAGATTCTAATTTTCGTTCATTTTGAGTTGTGTGTTTCTCATGTATTTTCATACCTCTAAATTTCCTTATGCAATTCCTTGACAAGTGATTGATTGCAATTTAGTATCACAACTACTGTAATGACATTATATCATCAATTTGTTAAGTAAGTAGTTTTTCCTCTGTATTTATTGTAAGTAATACAAGACCAGCAAGTTATTTTAATTACTGCATCTCATACCTTCTTCAAGGGTGCACTCTCTACTTTTCTTCCACTGTAAACAAGGTGAGATTCATCTGCAATTGATGACTCTCTTTGTTTAACAGTTCTATAAGTTTCATTCACTCCATTTGATATTAAAATTGTGAATCAGAAAAAGGAATACAACCTCTATCCTATCCTATTATTAATTTCATTTAAGGATAATTTCTCATATAACTAAAGGTAGGAAAAACACTCTTTAAAACATTATCCTTAAACATTCATGATGCATGACATTATTATTTGAGCCTTAGACTCAATCTCAGGAACAACGCAATGAATTTAATTCTTAAAGACATATAAGAAAAATCATTATGTGGTTTTCTCTCGCTTTGGGTTTCAACGTAAAAACATTGTTGTATTGTGTATGTGTATGATTGTGTTGAACAATTGAGAGGGAGGGGGGGGGTGAATCATTTGTCCTCGTTCTTAAACAATTATGCTCATTTTAAACTCTTTACAAAGCACTCAATGACAATCACAATAATGCAGGGAGGTAAGCAATAGAATATTCAACATCAATCACACACATGAAATATACAGAGACAGATATTTTCTGAGGAAACCCATAAAGGGAAAAAAACATCTTCTTCTTGATATGATAAGTATTCTTTATTTTCTGTACATTATCATTATTACGAGAACCAACTCATTGTGAGGCTACCACCTCTATTTTACAAGCTGCAACTTTCTAAGAGCACCAACTCTTTGGTTTCTCTAGCACCCACTAGAAGGAATCACCAACTCCCTAAGTGTTCCAGCACCAACTGGATGGAAGCACCAACTTCCAATCACACAGGGACCAACCTGTATAATAGAGAATAGTAGTTCTCCCTTGCACCACCCTTCCACCCTGGTTTTTCTGGTTGAAACCAAATGGAAGCTACAACTCCTGTGTTCAAGCACCCACTTGAAACTCTGAGGACACCAATCCTCCCTAGCACCTCCCAACCACCCTGATTATAAAAAATTTGTTACTTGTGACTTATTACAGTGATACAGTGTTTATCAATAGCTTACCAGTCTCATCACTATTATGTTGCACTGCTATGCTCTTCCTGCATCAGTGTCTTCCTACTCGGATTCTTCTTTGAGCTTTATGTTCTTCTACTCTGTCTCTACATGCACACCTTGGCTTCCTCTTCCTCTCTCAAATATGCATCTTTGTTCCATGCACTATGCATCTTCTGTGCATTTCGGCTGCTACCCATAGCATTTTTTTTCCCCGTGTGAAATTACTCTCAACATAAGCAACCTCCTCTTCTCTGTTCTACATATATTTATAATGCCCAGTCCTCTACCAGATAATACACCTAACTCTTTGTCCCCTCTGGCAATTACACTTATTCTGTTCTTCATCTATGGTCGTTATGCTGAGATTCTTTGGATTCTCTGGCAGCTACAGTCTTCAACTTTTTTCCATCTGTCAATTGTCTATATTCTGAGTCTTCATTCCACTTACAGATACCTCGAGACTCTTCATCTCCTCTGGCGATCACCCTCAGATTCTTTGAATTCTCTGGTAGATTTAATCAGTTATTTTCTACAGTTACAATCAATCTATCTCTAACAGTTACTGAGAGAATCTCTGCGAGCTCATACATGTGGCGCCTTTTCCCATCCTAAGAAAACTTCACAGTGGGCACTATCTTCTCTGGCTAGGCCCATTCCTTTCATATGACTATCTATGGTGACGCTATGCCTAACCAATAGTCATTTCACAATTTCTCATTTCAGGTGATCGAATGCGAGTCACCTCGATTTTCCCAACTCACGAAACTCTGAGGTGGATCCTAGAAATGCTAGATCCTTCCCTTCTCTTCCATTGATGTGACCATTGGCTATGATCACGGCCCTATTCAAAAAGGCATTTTGTGATTTCAGAGATCTCCATTGTAAATCCTAGCGATGTGCTAGCTCCTCCCTTAACCTTCATCAATGTAACCACCAGTTGTGACCAGGGGCCAAGCAAGAGGGGTGCTTCATGATTTCGCATATCGCAAACTCCTGCTATGAGTTACCTCAAAACTCCCAACTCATGAAACTCTGAAATGATTCATATCAAATCAATGGTCGAGATCTCTCCCTCTGATCGATGGTTGTGATCAAATCATGACTTCGCATGTCGGGCTTTTGAATGTGAGCTAACCCTAACTCTTCCAACTCCCGATATCTGAAATACTCTAGATCAACAGCCCACAGCCCTCTGTGATCCACTGGTCCAGATATTATCGGGACTTCGCATTTCGCAAGGTTGGAGGACTACTCACCTCCCTTCTCCTGACTCTCGATTTTCTGAAACTTGCTCCAGATAAACGACCCTCAACATTCCTTAATCCAACGGTCTAGATCAATTCGTGAAATCAAACATCGCGAGTTCCTACAACTCTTACCTTTGAATTTTCCAGTTCACGAGTCAGCAAAATGATGATATCTTGCAACATGTCCTCTGGATCCAACGGTTCATATCTCATCGTGATTTTGGATTTCACAGAGTTGGAGGATGGCTCTCACCCTTATCCTCTTCGTAGTTATACTGGATCCCACGGTTACTAGTCCTCCGTGCTCCAATCTGATGGTTGAGGTCTAAACTCCCCCTCTGAGTGCTCCTCCTGTATCATGTTACGCAACCTCCCGACTTGGAATAATTTGTAGGCGTCAATGGCCTCGACCTTTGATCCTTCTATGGGTCCTGATGACTTGGAATCTTGTCTGAGCATCTCATAATGCTATCTCTCCTGAGCTTTGATCTCTGCATATTGTTTGTGTCTTCACTTGATCTTACGTTGTTCATGTTTTTCCATCGATGCACACTCTGATCTTGCCATCAATGAAAAACACACTCTACCTATAAACATGCCAACAATCTCCCCCTTTGGCATTAATGGCAACTCTGAAGGACTACACAGATCTCCAACTGTAGCATCCAGAACACACCTTTTTCGCCCCCTTTGACATCAATGTCAAACAAAACATACTCCCCCTGAGCTATTGTATTACTTGTCAGAGGTATCAGATGTTCAACCAATACATACTCCCCCTGATAGGATGGACTAAGTTAACTTGATAACAGGGTCATGCCCAACTTCTGGCGTAGATACTCAAACTGAGCTTATGCAAGCAGGTTAGTGAAGATATCAGCAATCTAATATTTGGATGGAATATAATGCATAGAAACCACAGAGTTGGTTACATGTTCCCTCAAGAAGTGATACTTGATGGGTATATGCTTGGTCTTGGAGTGAAAGACAGGATTCTTGGACACACTAATTGCATTGGTATTATCACAATGGATTGGGATCAGTGAAGTATATTTGACCTCCAAGTCTGCAAGTGTCTGAATCATCCACAAAACTTGGGTACAACACATGGCAGCTGCAATGTATTCAGCTTTTGTAGTTGATAAGGAAATGGAACCTTTCTTCTTGCTCAACCATGATACAAGAGAATATCCTAAGAAGAATGCACCTCCACTCGTGCTTTTCCTTTCATCCACGCAGTTATCCCAATCAGCATCTGAATAGGCTGATAGTTGAAAATTTTGATTCGTAGGATACCATAGGCCATAGTCCATTGTTCCTTTCAGGTATATGAATATCTCTGTTCTAAGACTTTTGCGACCATTGTTTTGTTCAGAGAGTTCTTTCGGATCCATCGCATAGGTTTTATGTTTTTCGAAATTTCGGACCAAACTAGTGTGGTCCATCATATGAATATCCTTTTGATAGCTAACACATGACTCTGTTTAGGTGCGGCCTGATACCTTCCTACGATTCCAACAACATGCATTATGTATGGACGAGATGATGTTATGTACAACAGGATGCCTATCATAGACCTATATGAACTATGATCAACATTAGGTGAGTCATCATCCTTTCTTAACTTACATCTAGTGACCATAGGTGTGCTCATCGGTTTAGAATCTTCCATTTGAAACCTTTTTAACATTTCCCTTAGATATTTTTCTTGAGAAATAAATATTCCTTCAGACCTCTGAGTAATTTTCAGACCCAGAAAAAAAGACAGTTCCCCTATCATAGGCATTTCAAACTCAGACTGCATGGAAGAAGCAAACCATTGTACTAGTGAAGCATTATCACTACCGAAGATGATATCATCTGCATAGACCAAGACAATAAGAAAATCATTACCCTATGTTTTGATATATAGATTGTTGTCAACTATTCCTCTCTTGAAACCTTTGTCTTGTAGATACGTATCCAGTCTATGATATCAAGCATGAGGAGCTTGTTTTAACCCATATAAGGATTTATTTAGATTGTAGACAAAGTCAGGGTTATCTGATAGTTGGAAACCCTCTGGTTGTTCCATATAGACTTCTTCTTTTAGATATCCATTTAGAAAAGCTGACTTGACATCCATTTGATAGACTTTAAATTGTTTATGACAAGCATAGGCAAGAAACATTCTAATTGCTTCCAATATTTCTACGAACGCAAATGTTTCATCAAAGTCCAGTCCTTTTATTTGAGCATATCCTTTGTAGACCAATCTAGCCTTATTTATTACAATGTTTCCTTGCTCATTCATCTTATTTTTGTAGACCCACTTTGATCCTATTACATTTTTATCTGTTGGCCTAGGAATGAGTTCCTGAGTGTCATTGTTTTCAATCTGGTCCAGTTCCTCATTCATTGATCTTAACCAATTTTCATCTTTACTGGCCTCATTAAATTTCCTAGGTTCCACCATGGATATGAATGCTATATGTGATTGCTCGATGTCTTTGATTATCTTTCTCCTAGTTTGTACACCTTTTTCTTTCTCACCAATTATCTGACTTGCAGGATGATTCTTTCGAGTAATTCTGGAGGAAGGATTTGATGTTGTCTGTTGATTTGAGTCTATCTGAGTGTTGGTGTCTTCATCTGAATCAAAGTCTTATTTTCCTGATTCTTGGACCTTTTCATCTTCAGCTTCAGCTATGTCTTCTGTAGCAGACTCAATATTGCTCACCTCTCTTTCTGAGACTCCTTCATAAACCTTTACAACAATGTAATAAATTAATTTATGCATCCTCTTATTATAACATCTATATCCTTTACAGTTTGTAGCATATCCTAAGAAGATGCCTTCATTATCCCTGTCATCATACTTTTCGAGGTTTTCATTATTATTCTTTATGTAGCATTTACTCCCAAAGACCTTGAAGTGTTTGATTGAGGCAGGTCTTCCATACCACAGTTCATAAGGTGTCTTGTCACTGTGTGGTCTAAGGTGGGCTTTGTTAAGAACATGGAATGTTGTGTGTATTTCTTCTACCCAGTAGGTTTGACCAATGTTATTCTCTTTCATCATTGACCTGGCCATTTGCTGAACTGTTTTGTTTTGCCTCTCGGCTACTCCAATTTGTTGTGGAGTTCCTAGGATTGTGTATTCTCTCTTGATCCCATGTTTATCATAGAATTCCTTGAAATCACTTGACATAAATTCTCCTCCTCTTTCTGAACTTACTGCCTTTAACATGTTGCATGTTTGATTCTCAGTTAAGGCTTTAAATATTTTAAATTTCTCAAATGCTTCATCTTTTTCTTTGAGAAAGGCAACCCAAGTAAGCATGGAGTAATCATCGATGATCAGCATGAAGTAGTTTTCTTTATATGTGCCTTCATGTCTCGATGGTCCACATAAATCCATATGAACTAGTTGGAGTGGTTTCTCTATTGAAGTAGAGCTCTTGGATTTAAATTGTGTCCTAGTTAGCTTTCCTACTTGTCAGGGTTTACCCACAAAATCTTGTGGCTTTGATATTCTTGGAAGATCTTTTACTGCCTCAATATTTTTGAGCTTGATTAAGTGGTCAAAGTTTGGATGTCCAAGTATCCTATGCCATAACCAGCTCTCATCATTTTTTCTTAGATGACACTCTTCTCTATCTTCTTTCAGCACATATACATTATTTTCAGTCCTTATGCCTTTAGCCACCACTTGTCCTGAGTTTACAGACTTTATCTTACAATATTTGGAAGTAAACACCACTTCACATCCTCTGTCACACATCTAACTTACACTAAGAAAGTTATGTTTCATTCCATCTACAAGAAGAACATATTGGGATTTTCCTTTTCCAATATTTAAGATCACCATCCCTTTACCCTTGATTTTACCTAGTTCATCATTTCCAAAGGTCACATTTCATGTTTTGCTTTTACTTATAGACAGAAACTTATCCTTGTCTCCAGTCATGTTCTTGGAGAATCCACTGTCTATATACCAAGGGTTCTTTTGTCTTTGAGCTAACAACACTAATCCACACTTGTCACTTTCTTTTTTCTTCCAAACCTTGACATTTTCAGTAGAGGGATTCAAATCTGATTCATAGTTACTTAAGCAACATTTAGCAACTTCATGTCCATAATTATGGCAAGTGTAACATTCTAGTTCATCGAATAAAGGATCATAACGATTGTTATGCTTAACCTATGTCCTTTTCCCAGCCATCACATGATTTGCAGTCTATGGTTGTTTGTTACTTTGTTGTCTCATTCTTTGTTGTGGCAAATATCTATACCTTGAATGTCTTGATTGCTCATATCTTAAAGAGTAGTGTACATCTTTGTGTCCAAAGTTAGAACATAAAAAACAATATCCATAGAAAAATCCTTGGTACCTGGAAAATGGTTGTCTTCTTTGAGCAAGTTGATTTCTTCCATGCTGAAGATTTCTCTGAGCAGAGGGTGCATTATGTCTTTGTTCTACAAATTCAGTTATGGTATTTTTTCTTTCACTCTGCCTTGGCAGTTGATTATCTTCCTTTGTTTTTCCATATTCGTTGTTGTCAATGAATGTGGAATTAACAAACTTGATGGATTCTTTGTTGCTTGGTTGGCCACTACTTGATCCTTCTTCATAAACCAAACCAATTTTTAGATTTGGATTCCTTTGCTGATTCAGAATGAGGGCTAATCCTTCTAAGGCTGTAATACTCAAAAGATTCTGGAGATACAATGCTTTAAACTTCTCCATCTCTTTTCTGGTTTTTACTACCTCTTCTTCCAAGGCTTCACATCTTTCCTTCTTTTCTGATAACTGTTGTTTCAGAATGTCCTCTATTTTCTTGGCCTCTTTTAATTCCACTTTTAGCAGGGCAAAGTCTTCATCAGGTTCTTTATTGTCTTTTCCGAACTGTATTAGCAATTTTTTTAGCTTTTTCTTCTTAGAACTGAGTTTAGAAATTTATTCTAGAGCATTGATCAATTCTCCTTCCAAGTCAACCACAGCTTCTTCATCATCAACATCACTTCCTGTGATTTTATTATTATAATCCTCTTTGGCCATAACCATAAAGTCATTAATATTATCTTCATAGGAAGAGTCACTATCTGTGTCTTCTGAAGAGTCATCATTGTTTACACATAAACTTTTATTTTTACCAAATCTCTTGGGTTTGTACTTCTTTTCACTTTCAGAATTTTGATCATGTTTCTTGTGTGGACATTTAAATGAAAAGTGAACTATATTTCCACAGTTAAAACATTTGAAGGGCAACTTGCCTTGGTACTTTCCTGATACTTTATTTAGTCTTCTCACAAATTTTGCTTCAATTTCATCAGGCTCGGAATCATCATTCTTGTCTGCTTTAAATGATGCTTCTCTAGAGGTGGGTTTATATTTAACTATTCACATTTCATATGCAGTCAACGTTCCTAGAATTTTATCAAAATCCAAAGCTTTTAGGTCATTAGTTTCTTCTATAGCTGAGACCTTTGGGTTGAACCTATCTGGCAGAGATCTCAAAATTTTATGAACTAAAGAGGGTTCCTCAATTTTTTCACCAAGTGATTTCATTGCATTTACTAGTTCTTCAACTCTCAGAAAGTACTTCCCAATAGTTTCATCTTCTTTCATTTGTAGTTGTTCAAATTGTACTCTATAGGTTTGAAGCTTGGCATCGTTTACCTTCTCATTACCTTCATAACTGCTAATGAGTTTGTCCCACATGTCTTTGGCAGTTTCTAAATGCATAACTTTTACAAATTCTTCTTCTACAAGCCCACTCATAATAGTATTCATAGACTTAGCGTTGAAGCTGAATTCTAGCTTGTCATCCTTATTAGCTAGTACAACTGGCTTTACATAACCAGTCTCTACCACATCCCAGACATCTACACCTAAATCCATTATGTAGGTTCTCATCCTAACTTTCCAGGAGGAAAAGTTTGTTCCATTGAACAAGGGGGGCTTATTGGTTGAATTTCCTTCACATCTAGTCATGTTTAAGCTTTAGGATATACCCTTAGATAAAATGAACCCGCTCTGATACCAATTGTTGAACAACTGAGAGGGGGGGGTGAATGAGTTGTCCCCCTTCTTAAACAATTATACTTATTTTAAAATCTTTACAAAGCACTCAATGACAATCACAATAATGCAGGGAGGTAAGAAATAGAATATTCAACATCAATCACAGACATGAAATATACAAAGACAGATATTTCCTGAGGAAACCCATAAAGGGAAAAAACCTCTTCTTCTTGATATGATAAGAATTCTTTATTTTATGTACATTGTCATTCTTACGAGCACCAACTCATTGTGAGGCTACCACCTCTATTTTGTAAACTCAAATTTGTTGAGAGCACTAACTCTCTAGTTTCTCTAGCACCCACTAGAAGGAAGCACCAACTCCCTGAGTGTTCCAGCACCAACTTCCAGTCACACAAGGACCAACCTGTATAACAGAGAACAGTAGTTCTCCCTTGCACCACCCTGCCACCCTAGTTTTTCTGGCTGCAACCATATGGAAGCTACAACTCCTTGTGTTCAAGCACCCACTTGAAACTTTGAGGACACCAATCCTCCCTAGCACCTCCCAACCACCCTGATTATAAAAAATTTGTTACTTGAGAATTATTATAGTGATATAGTGTTTATCAATAGCTAACTAGTCTCATCAGTGTTTTGTTGCACTGCTATGCTCTGCCTGCATTAGTGTCTTCCTACTCAGATTCTTCTTTGAGATTTTTGTTCTTCTGCTCTGTCTCTACATGCGCACCTTATCTTCCTCTTCCTCTCTCAGATATGCATCTCTATTATATGAGCTATGCCTCTTCTTTTCATTTTGGTTTCTGCCCACAGCATGATTTTTCCCCATGTAAAATTACTCTCAACAGAAGCAACCTCCTCTTATCTATTTTTCATATATTTATAATGCCCAGTCCTCTGCCAGATAATACACCTAACTCTTCGTCCCCTCTGGAGATTACACTTAGTTTGTTCTTCATCCATGGTCGTTATGATGATATTATTTGGCTTCTTTGGAAGCTACAGTCTTCAACTCTTTTTTATCTATCAACAATATCTATTATGAGTCTTCATTCCACTGACAGATACCTTGAGACTCTTCATATCCTCTGGCAATCACCCTAAGATTCTTTGAATTCTCTAGTAGATGTAATCAATCGTTTTATGAAGTTACAATCAGTTTGTCTCTAGAAGCTACTGAGAGAACTTTCGCACGCTCATACCTATGGCGCCTTTTCCCATCCTGAGAAAACTTCACAATGGGTGTTAGCTTCTTTGGCTAAGCCCATTCCTTTCATATGACCATCGGCGGTGACCCTACGCCTAACCAACAGTCGTTTCACGATTTCGCATTTTGGGTGATCGAATGCGAGTCACATCGATTTTCCCAACTCACAAAACTTTGAGGTGGATCCTAGCAACACTAGCTCCTTCCCTTCTCTTCCACTGATGTGACCACTAGCTGTGATCACAGCCCTATTCGAAAAGGAATTTCGTGATTTCGGCGATCTCCATTGTAAAGCCTAGCGACATGCTAGATCCTCCCTTAACCTTCATCAATGTAACCACCAGTTGTGACCAGGGGCCAAGAAAGAGGGGTGCTTCGTGATTTCACATATCGCAAACTCATGCTATGAGTTTCCTCGAAACTCCCAACTTGCAAAACTCTAAAATGCTTTATATCATATCAACGGTCGAGATCTCTTCCTCTGATCGACAACTGCGATCAAATCGCGACTTCGTGTGTCGAGCTTTTGAAAGTGAGCCAACCCTAACTCTTCCAACTCCTGATATCCAAAATACTCTCGATCAATGGCCCACATCCCTCTGTGATCCAACGGTCCAGATCTTATCGGGACTTCGTGTTTTGCGAGGTTGGAGGACTACTCACCTCCCTTCTCCCGACTCCCAATTTTCTAAAACTTGCTCCAGATCAATGACCCTCAACATTCCTCGATCCAATGGTCTAGATCAATTCACGAAATCGGACATCACAAGTTCCTACAACTCTTACCTTTGAATTTTCCATTTCACGAGTCAGGGAAATGATGATCTCATGCCATGTGTCCTCTAGATCCAACGGTTCAGATCTCATTGCGATTTTGGATTTCACGGAGTTGGAGGATGGCTCTTGGCCTTATCCTCTTCGAAGTTATACTGGATCCCACGGTTACTATTCATTCACGCTCTGGTCCGACGGTTGAGGTCTAAACTCCTCCTCTGCGTGCTCCTCCTATATGAGCTTATGCAGCCTCCCAACTTGGAAGAATTTCTAAGTGTCAAGACCTTCGATCCTTCTACGATTCTTGGTGACTTGGAATTTCTTATGAGCATCTCATAACTCTATCTCTCCTGAGCTTTGATCTCTGCATATTGTTTGTTTCTTCACTTGAGCTTACGATGTTAATGTTTTTCCATCGATGCACACTTTGATCTTTCCATCAATGAAAAACACATGCTTCCTATAAACATGCCAACAGATTGATCATTTGTTCATTGTTTATTTACTCTGCAAATATTGGATGATAATGCTACATTGATATAACACTTTCATTTAATGGTTAAAAAGGATTAGATTTCTCTATTACTTATTCACGCCCCCTCTCAGTAATCCAATAAGGATATGTGTCATACAAGTGTTTAACAAATTATTTATAACCTTTAATTTCACTAGAAATAATGTAGTGGAGAGAATATTTTCTCTTGAGACTTCATAAAGTAGTCTATTTTCCGTTTTTAATAGAGCTTCATCATAAATACCATCATTGTCCCCATCCTCATCCGACCAAGCAAACAAATCTTGGATCATTTGATTTGTCCTATCATCTTCTTCTATGGGATCATTAACTTGATTTGTCCCATCATATTCTTCCATGAGATCCTCATTTTCTTGATCATGTTCCTCAGCTTGTACAACATCATTTCTACTAGTGCTACTTGGTGCAATATTTTGTAAAAAGTTGAGGGAAACTCTAACTTTATAATTACAAACAATCATGCAAAATTAGTGTGTACTATAACAAATATTCAAACAATATATCTATATA
>ML777566.1:288606-301691 GCA_009831015.1 Picea engelmannii | reverse complement strand
TATAATCGACAATATAAAAATAGATAATGAATATATAGCTAATTACCATGAGAAGATATTCATTCATTCCCCCATAAATGTGCCCATATTTCCTACAATGTTTTGTAGTTGTTGTTATTAAAATTCTTACGGGACCTGTAGTGAAACATTTTTTGCAAGGGAAATAACATCTAACATCACTATTTTCACCTTCTTTACTTTTTTTCCCACCTCTAATATTCATCGAAATTCTTCCACACAAAAATACCCTTTATGAAGTTTTGAACCGTCGTTGTTATAGCAATTAGATTGTCGCAACATCTCTAATTTGTAAAATGTATATAGATATTTTTTTCGTCGCAAGAGTGACAAATGTTTACCAAGTCAATGTTGACTTTGTCAAACAATGTAACAGTCAAGGTTGACTTTGTCAATAGTGTAACAGTCAGCATTGAATCATCACTCTTACGACAATAGCCAAAGGTCTTCGCAAGAGAGATGGGAGTCCACTATATTCATGTTCGTCTCTCTTGCGATGTACATATGGTTTCATCTCTCTTGCGATGATATCCAAAGGGTTCGTCGCAAGAGAGACAAACGTGGGATGGACTTATAAAAATAAATAAAAATTCAACTCTTTATCTTCAATTTTGCGACGAAAGGTTACTTTCGTCGCAAGTAGTCGTCACAAATTTTTCAATATGTAGTAGTGTGTTATTACATCTGGGCCACCTCTATTTTCCCACAAGCAAGCATGCAAAGCTGATTTGGGAGGCTCACTACAGTCAGATGGCATGACATTTTGGTGTGGAGAAAATTGTGGTTGTTCTACATAAATATTTTTATTGGCCAAAACTTCGACAGGACATTAGAAAGTATATCAGATCTTGCACTGCCTATGCCATTTCCAATCCATCCATTTAGAAGTAAGGTTTATACACCCCTCTTCCTAATTCCTATAGGCCTTTGGAATCCATCTTGATGGATTACATGTCTGGCCTTTCATCCACCAAGAAAGGCAATTATTGTGTATTTGTGGTGGTTGATTGGTTTTCAAAGATGGGCATTCTCACATCCTACAAGAAGAGAATCACAGTGGAAAATACTACCGAACCATTATTTGGACGAGTGTGGGTCCATTTTGGGATACCATAGACCATCATCTTAGATCGGGACAATAGGTTCCTCAACACATTTTGGTCGAGTCATTGGTCATTGTTGGACACCAAGCTCACTAAATCCACTTCCTTCCACCCTCAAACCGATGGCCAAACAGAGGTCGTCAATCGGATGATTGTGCACATCCTGCACATGTATAACTCTAAGAATCCACATACATGGGATGAGAGTCTTCCCTATGTTCATCACAGCTACAACAGGGCTCTCCATAGATCCACCGTCCATAGCCCATTTCAGGTGGGGATGGGATTCCAACCCTTGGGTCCTATTAATGTTGCACTACCTCTTGAAAAAACACAGGCAGGATATTCCCATTTTCATTCTGAGGTCGAAAAATCCACCATATTCATTGAGAGGATTCAGCACATCCACCAACAGGTCCATGATATTTTGTAGAAATCCAATGCTAAGTACAAGCAGCTCCATGATCAACACCGGGTATCGCACAAGTTTCAGGTGGGAGACAAGGTCTGGTTACATTTGTTGAAAGAGAACCTTACAAACCCCCATAGGAAGATATGTCCACTACGCTATGGGCCTTACACTATCACCAAGATTATCAGTGGCAATGCTTTTGAGCTCAACACTCCCCCCTTCCTTAGCTTTCACCTAGTGTTCAATATGGACCTCCTCCAACCATATTTTCCACCATTATTAGACACCTCAGGGATCGCAAAAAAATTGACACCAACATAGAGAAACACTGACTACATGGAATAGGCATCCACTAATCATATAGTGGACACACAGATCAAGGACACTCGCTAGCAGAGGATACAACTTTATCGGGTTGTTAAGGCAGAGCATCTCCTACACCAAGGAAAGTGGCTCACCCGAGACCAAATTTGGTATAAATTTCCTCGCCTGATGGGGGAACTCAATGAAATGGAGACCATTACTTCCTAAGGGGGGAGGACTAATCCAAGTGGATATTTTTGGCCACCCACCTATTCCAACTAGCTCCTCTTGACAGTTTTTAGTTTAGCATGTTTCTCTGTAATGATGACGTTTATTTGTAATTGTGGGTTCTACACCTCTGGGGATATCCTGAATACCTACATAGCATCCAGGTAGATATTGGTGGCTACCCACCTATTCCAACTAGATTGTTTTGTAATTTTTCATGTCAGTACATATTTATGTACTTCCAGGGCCATTTTGGGGCCCTAAACAGTGTTTTTTTGGCTTGCCACAGTCAAAATATGGGCAAAGTCATATTTTGATGGAATAATGTGTATTCTTGAAAAGACCTTCCCAAAGGGCTATCACACGCCTAAAAACGGAGGTCATATGCAAAAGTTACGACCCAGGGAAGTTGAGGTACCAACTTACCCATCGGGGCCCACATAACTTTTCGCATTTCATCTCCTAGGGTTAGGTTTTTGGATGTCTAGGGTTTTGGAATTCATGATTAATGTTTAAAATGCCTCTAGAGCCTCATTGTAATCATTCTATTGAGAAGGATGCGCGTAGCAGCCACATCTCTTCTCATATATAGCTACCACCATTCGAGCAAGTTGTTTTCAGTTCTGCAGTTTTACAGTTTCAGCCTATTTTCTTTATTCAATAGAAGTTATTGTTCACTGGATGTCTACTGGTGTACTTTGTATCTCTGTGTTGTTGTATTCAATATGTTATTCATTTCATTCCTCTCAAAAATTCGAATCACTCGGACTATTAGATCTAATGCATCGTTGAATTTACAATAATATTTTTTATGTCCTTCACTAGAGAATATTGTGCACCAAGATTACTTCATGAAATCGACATATTTTTTATTGATTGTTGCAATTCTGTGAGTTTTTCTTCTAATATTTTCTTGATTATTGATGAAGTTTATGCTTCTTCATCATCCATTTATATGCGTTGGGATTTTTTCAATGCTTCTTCACACAACTGGATATCATATGTGCATAATGGTGCTCTATTTTTTTGTAACAATCCTATCACATACCATTATACAAGCAATTTTTCTTCAATTACATAAGGAATTTGACTAAAAATATTTTTTAATATTTATCATATTCACGGATGGTTTCGCCTGGACTCTGCTTGATCTCTTTCAATTTTTACCCATCCAAGTGGCTTATATATTGTGTTTTGGAAAATGTGAGGAAGCTATGTTTTATTTCTTCCTTTGATTGTTGTTTATTATATGTGAAGTTCATGAACCAGGTGAGGTCCTTGGCTCAAAGCGCAGCACCAAATTGTGCCATTTGTTTGTCTTTGTCGGTTATATCAACTGCATCTCATAATTTCTCACAAACAAACTAATTTCATTTGGGATATTCATCGCCTTCATATGGGGATATGAATGAGGCCCATTGTCATTTTCTTGGGGTTTTTCAAGACTATAACTATTGCAAGATTTTGGTTTGAAGTCAACTGGGAAGTCGATGTGGTCTTACTTTCTAGAGTCAAAATATGAGTATTGAAATTGACCAATACAATTTGTTGCTACTCTTCATTCAGAGTGTATTCGATTGATAATTGTGTTTATTCTTCACTTGATATTAGATCATATGTCTGACATCCTTTGTCTATTATTCTATAAATCATCCTCTCAGGGGTTGCATCAATTCGTTTCCACTATCAGTTGATTTGGAATCTTCAAGGAGTAGATTCAATAGGGGGGCAGAGTCCATGAGATCTCTTATGTGGAGGAATATATCCTTTGGTCGATTTTTTATGTTTTTTTTAACTTCAATTAACAACATTTCTCTTATTTGACCATCATTATCAGTTCCACACCACACCTTTAGGGATTGAGTATCCACGTGAAGTCTTTGATAGAGGAAGTCTGCAACGTGTGGGCTAGCAATTATTTTGGGGGAAATTTGAATCACGAGTCCCAAATAATCGATCTCCATACTATAAACTTGTTGGGTGTCATTGGCTACCATACTCACTTGTAATATTTTACTCCTCCCAGGAGTTGTCGCGACACTCTCAAGGGTTTATCCAGCGAACTGTCACACCTGGGTAGGTTTTCTATGCAAACTTATGAGATCACTTTCATTTTGTAACTCTTCTCGTCTATTTTTCCTCTTGTATCACTCCAATTTTTTAATATTAGTTGAAGCTTTATAGGTCTTTGTTCAATGTGCAGACTTCTTTCTTGATTCAGTTATATTCCTCCCAACTTCAGTCATTTTCAAATTTGGTGTGCTCGACTCAAATTATATCATCTCACGGATAGTCCAACCCCCATCATCGGCCTGACTTACTCGTGGTCGGCAGTGTTTTTCATTTTGGTTTATTTCATTTCTTCAAAAAATAATCCCAGGATTCTCTTGTGTCTTTACAATTATCTTCAATGAATTCTTCCCACTCTTCTTTCTTTTCTTGCCAATTGGAATTTGGAGGAGGATTGGCCAAAATGGGTCAGTATTCGACAATATCTCTGACTTCCTTGTTTAATAGGAATTTATGAAGCAAGGATAGGATGGTACAAAGGAAACCATCATGCAATTTGGTATAGAATTTATTTTTGATAGTTTTGACCGACTCTCTATCTTCAATCACTTGTTCTTTGATGTAATCTCTGATGATTCTCTCAAACCACTCGTTCAGATTTTTTTGTCAACCATTTATTGTTTTTTGCATCAATGTTTCATCTTAAGTGAGTTTTTTCATTGGGTGATTGATTGATATATTGGAACAGTGCTTCTAGAACAACTCCCAAGAATCATTTGTGCATTTTTGAAAAGAACTATGTACGCATTTATGCGATCGTCAGTTGATTGTACCTTGTGTGATTTTTTATGTAATTATTAATTGTGTTCTCTCACCATTCGTGTATGCCTTCTAAAGATAACATATATGTTCCTTTTATTTATGAATTCCCAAGTTCATAACTATCGGCAACGGAACAAATGTTGTAGTCTAAGGGAAAGTATGAGATGTTACTAGTAGATCCTTACACAAAGCAACATATATTATAGCATCATATACAAGCACACATAGACACACATGAAAGCATACAAAAGTAGTGGGAGAACCATCAAACGCACTTTTTAATGTAAGTAAATAGCCTCTCCCTCTCTGTTTTATATATATATGTGTGTGTGTGTGTGTGTGTGTGTGTGTGTGTGTGTGTACACACACACACACATATATATATATATATACACACACACATATATATGTATATATATACACACACACACACACACACACACAATTTATTCATTTACATGTTGGTTACAGTTCTTAACTACTTGGTCGGTTGAATCTAACTATTTGTTCAACTGACTTATCTATCTGACTTGGTTGATTCACTAAAAGGGTCTAGTCGGCAGAGCCGGCTAGCCCATACAAAAGCACACATCACATTCCAATAGTGGGGCAAAGATAGTAATATCATTATATCCTTCCTCAATCCACCTCGTCAACATGTGTGTTAACTTCTTGGTAGTCATAGGATCACCCAACACTTTCAAACAACAACACAAGAATTCACTTACTTTATTCTCTGAGTTTGTCTCTAGGTAACCATTACATCAGGATTCCTTGTGTGTCATGCATTGCAACTCTTTATGTGTATGTATCTCATCCATGTGTCGCAACTCTTCATGCACAGGTATTCCATCCATGTGTCATAACTCTTCATGCATGTGTTCCTCTTCCATCACCTTTTGCACGTCGTGTAGGAATTGATTTTGTTGTAGAGCTTCAAACTTAAAAAGGGTTTGCACTATTTTCCTATTTTTTCCCTCTAACTACTTTCCTAGGCACTCTCTTCTCTGCAGATCAAGTCCTATGTGATTACCTCCTCGAGTTACCACCCATACATCAGCTTATTCTATCATCTTATGTTCTTCATGTAGTTCAGCAGTCACCATGTAGCAATTCCCCTCTTTATTTTCCCATCTTTGCAACAACTCCAAGAAATCATCCATGAAATGATTTTTTTGTGGAAATATCCACACGATGTGTGGGATTTGGTATAGAACCGCACCAAGTGGCATGTCTCACCACTATTGAAATAGGTGGGTTGTCTACCTCCTCCCCCACCACATCCTTTGCCTCTTCCTCTTCCATATCCTCCTATATGGCCTCCATGGAAGCCTCCTCAGTCGAATCCTCCATGGTCTCCACCCTTGTTCTCCTCTTGGACCCCATAAGCATCTGCAGTATGCTCCTTCATCGACTGCAACAATCGGAAGTTGTTCACATCATGTCCCATGTATTTGTATAACTCACAAAAAATAGTTTGTGTATTCTTATTATACTTTTGTAAAGTTGAGAAATGGGGAGGTGCATGGCCCCATTGTCTACAAATATCACACCATCTTGTCTGCAGCCCAGTAGGAAATCGATTTGGCACACCCATCAGCATCTAATTTTATAGAGTAGGACACTCATTCCAATGGTGACCTTTTGCATGGATTATGGTACAACAAACATTTTCACACACCACTTTCCCCTTTTCCATGTGTTGCAACTACATGGTTAGGGTTTCAAGTTGATATTTCACCTGCACCAGTCCTACAAACATCTCTCCTCCTCCCAAAATAAACTCCAAGCGCATTGAAATATCTATGGCTTCCGACTGGGTCATCACTTTTTGCGACATGATCAGGACCCAAATGCAAGGGAGGAGTCCAAAAATAAACTACTCGCTATGCTAGGCAAACTAGATCTGAAAGATCAATTTGTCCAAGGGGATCTTGAACCACTTGTCATCTTCCCACATGGTTTCTCCAACTTGTTGCTTAATCTCCTTTATCTTGGTTATACATTGTGACTCTGAATTAGGTTTCTAGAATTCTCTAAGGATATATCTCTTTATATATATGAGGGACCTTGCCTATATCGCTAGAGAAATTACTTTATACTTCATATACCACGTCAAATCTCTATCTTTGAATGTAGTTTCTAAATGCACAATATTTGATGCCTCATCTGTGAATCGCTTCACAAACCAAATTTCTTCAAAGGTGAACCAATGTTGTTCTACGTCATCTCTTTCCATCCCATGAAACACAAGAAGCTTGAGGGTTGAATCCTAACTGGCCATATTTGAAATGGAACTTGATCTTCTTAACTAGTTTCTATTGGTTATTGTTGGTACTGACAACCTTTCTTGTGAAGTTTCACTAACTTTAGTTCCTACTCCACTTGAATATTATAATCTCTCTCCTACACTTTCTTCTTTCTTTCTTTCCTCTTGGTTATAAATGTGTGGGTGGGGGGGTTCAAAGCGTGGGTTCCTCCATACTATCGTGTATTCTTTGATGATGGATCCAAAATATCTTCCTATATTGAGTCGGGTGAGCCTCATTCCAAAAACAAATATCTATTCACTTTATTAGAGTGTGCCTTCATCAATATATTCTATTCCACTAGTGTTATTTTTATGTGCCTTGTCTTCCTCTGATTAAACTCTATCTCTCATTAGTTAAGGGGATCTGACCTTGTTCTCTACAACTCTACAACTACTTCCTTTGATATCCTCCCTTGATACCGTTTTCTCTACATTGTGTCTCTTTGAAGGCATCTCTTATTCTTCGCTTCTCCCTGGCACATATATTTCTCCCATGCTCCCTTCTAGCATGGATTGTCTTCTCTTCATCTTAGGACTTACTACTTGTTCATCACCCATTTCTCTCCCTTTTCTACTTTTTTACTTGACTCTCTTTCTCATCTCAACTCTTCTTACGTATCGCTCAACTCTTCTTCTTCTCTTCTCTTCTGGATCGATTCTCTATTCACCTTATCTCATCTTCTTCCCCTATTTTTTCATCCAACTCAGTAAACTCTAGAACATCACTAAGTAATCCAACTCAGAAAATTTCAACTACTTAGAAACTTCAGTCTCTTCCTTAGATCACTTCCCATGTGTGAGAGAGAGAAAATATGTGTCTATTGTTGTGTCTTTTTATAGTAATATTAAATTGATCCAAAGAGACATGTCTCTTTGAAAATTAAATTTAAAATTAAATTTAATTTTCTTTCTTATAAATAGTTGGAGAATACCTCCCATAACTACCCAAAGAATAATTTTGTTATAATCCATCCACATAGTATTTGACTTTGTTAAATTGTTCCTCCATAATTCATGCAATTCTTTGCATAAATATAGCTAGAAGTAAATATGCACTACATTCCTCATATTTAGGTAATTAGACATTTTTAATAGAAATTACTGCCCACCATAATTTATGGAATTATTTCTATAATATAGGTAGGAGTAAAAAATAAATATGTTGCCCATAGAGATTGCAACAACCCCATAAATTTAACACTCCCAAGACTTTTTTTTCTTGGCCCTCCTGTGAGGGAGTCAAGCCCATTCCTGCTCTAATACCATGTTGAATTTTCATAAGAGATGATATTGTATGTGAATGAATATGTTATTACAATGATGAACGTTCTATATATAAAGAACATATGGTGATCATGGTGACCATCCATGAAGAGATGAGTCCCTTGGGTAATAAATATATTTATACTTTATATTATATTATACATATAATATAAATATACTTTATATTTATGCTTTATACTTTATTATATATATTTATACTTTATGTTATAAATATATTATTACATTAATAATATTATAATTAATAATATTGTTTAATAATTATTAATCATATTATTAATTATTAATCTAGCAGAATGTCTTTCCGATGTTGCCCAAACATCAACCCAAGTCACCCCCAAGTTGGGGCTATGAATCCAAAAGAGACGGTGTTCCCTAAGGCCTGATAATGCCCCCCTCTCAACAGTCAATTCCCACAACTAATTCCAGTCCACCAGCTCTCTCCCCCACAACATACACAACCTAGGGATGGGATCCCCTTCACTTCTCACATTCCCTCGGCCCTTCCCACTCCCCCTCCAGGGATTCCATCATAGGTTGGATAGGATATCTATATGTTGGAACCTCATGAATTCTACATCTGCAACAGAAATTTGTACAACAACAAAATGCTTACTTCTCTTGGAAATTTTTGAACAAAATATTGCTCATAGGCTTGCATCCTCTCTTCCCATGAAATTACAGCTCCAAACAGCTACCATACATGCCCACAATAGTTTCCTTCAAGCTTCAGCACTCCAACCTCTATTGTTGTCCAAAAATCTCCATGTAAAAACTTATCTACATGAAAAAACATGAATGTGTCATTCTGCCCCTCTACCCATACGAATTTCCCCTCTTTCTCTTGATTTCTTGACTTGCACTCTTCACCAAGATTATTTTTCTCAACCCCCACACTCTCAATAAATATGGGATTATCTATGGGATGTGACTTCTCACACTCGTCCTCTTACATGAATTCAATGATTGGGTTCTAGAACACTCAAGAGATAATGGAAGGTTCATGGTAAGGATAATTAGAAAGAAAAGGGTTTGGGTTTAATAGACATGGGTAAACTCTCCCCCTTAGACCCATTCACTCTCTTGTGGAAACTAATCCCACGACTTTGGGGTTTGGAAACAGGGATGTTACATTCCCTTCCCCCTACAAACTGCATTGTCCTTAGTGCACACAACCATACAATTTACACATTGACATATATAAAATTATTATATCAAAATACTTGATAATTCTGCAACTTAATGACTCAAGCAGCGATTCCATACAGAAACTCTCTTTTCCCCTCAACTCACACATCGGTTTACATTGCCATCCTATCAAGCTCCATGTGCATTGTCCCCTTCTCCATGAATAGCATCTTGATCCAAAGTGTGATCTTGTCTAACAATCTTCTTCGAGGGTCGCTACAAACTTTCTTTCTTTGCTACTAAAATATTTGTTTCATTCTACTAGAAACTCAACGATGTGTTCTTCTTTCACTCATTGAAACCATAAAGCAATGGCTCTAACCCACTTATTTTCCAAAGATTTCAAACGAGTGACCATATCTTGGTCCCAAACCAATGGTTCTTAGGCTCACCACACAGATTTAATCTTTGTCTATATCCTTACCCATTCATGCAATAAACAAGGAAACTCAACAAATAAAATTTAATGCAGATATGAATATATGTACCTTTGCTTCCATCGTTCTAGGTTGATTTGTGGGTTTTTTGTCTCCCATTGTGTGAAATTATCCTTTTTCTCAAAGATCCATTCTTCTATCTCTTTTCTTGAAGGATTCCATGTCATTTCCTTACTCCACGATGTAGCACCAAGTCATCAAGTCGCAGCAACAGAACCAATTGTTGGCTCAAAGTTTCAAACCCAAGGTTTGAAAGGCTTTACCAACAATTACCCCATTTTCATTGGCATATTCGATATTCAATGATTGAATAAGGTCTCTCATGAGACACCATGAAAATCACAGAGACCAAACATATGTGCATTGCATAAGGAAAAATACAGATGGGAAACACTTAGCTTAGAGTTGTACATTCGATTCTATTCATTCATATCAACATTCATATAAGTAATGCGCAGTATAACATATATAACAAGCATTCATTCATAGAATAACTCATGATAGGAATTATCAATTCACATCTCATGCCTTCTTTCATTAATCATAGATAGACATTTAGATACATCAAGGGTCGTAGCCTGCTCAGAAATTCATTAGTATTGAACTAGAGACCAAAGCTTTAGATCTTGATCTACTTTCTCTCTCATATTACAAAACCCAAGAATTACAATGAAAAATTCACTACAATAAATAGCCAAACTACAAACCATTACTAGTTCATGTGCATCCCTTTTATCTCTACATAAGAATGTGAATCATAAAAAATATGCCAGCTCCCCAACAACCTCAAGAACGACCAATCGGTCAGTTATAAAATGATTATGATTCATTATAGTTGATGCACATGTGATTTCTTACAAGTGTTTGTGTGGCACTCGAGTCGGCACACGCACTACAAAATGGTTGGCACTTATGTCATACAAAACTTGAGGTGCACGCAGTACAAAACATGTAGCATGTGTGTGGTCTTGCCAACACTTATGGTGCTAACAATTTGTTTCTAAATTTATTTCTAAATAAATTCATACTTTGGAAAGGAGATGTTCACTGCAATCAGATCCAAGTATATCTTTTTGAATAGAAAAACTTAGTTAAGATCAATTTTCATTGTGGATTCAATTTTAGTGGAAATACAAAACTTATCTACAAATTTCTCTCTTGATAAAACTTTTTAGATTGGAAGTGTTGTATAGTATGGAGTGAATTTTGTGTCAATGTTAGCAACTTTTGGGTTATTTAAGCATATTTCAAATTTTATCAAGATAAAAAGTCACAAATTTTACTTTTCAAAATCATATTTTGTGATTAAATTGTATGAGTTAGGTCTCAAAAGATACATTTGATCCTTTTTATTGCATAGTTAAGATCAAAATTCCTCAATATTGACATATTTTATTTACCTTTGTTGCAACTACATACTTGAGAAGTAGAGAGATGTTGGATATTTTGTTCTTCCAGCATACCCTCGGGACAAATGAACATGGGGAGATAGAGAAAGAAAATGGGGAGATAATGAGCATAGAATTGCATATGTCTCAGAGAACACTATAATTCACAAGGATATAGTGAAAATTTGTGAATATAAATGGTGGAGAGTATTCTCTTGTAGTTACATCATGCAATGGATCGCAATGTATCCTAAATATATAGATGCAATGTTTTATTCCCATTCTATGGATGAATTTGTTACATTGGCCACTCTCCTTGAAAATATATTATCTATTATGGGAAAGAAAGGATTCAATGTTGTATCAGAGGTCCCTCTTCCCAAGCTTAATTATATTTCCCTTTTTATTCCTCTCTAGATATAGGTTTTCAAAGAGAGGTCTTGATGGAATACCACCAATTTCTTTAAGGAGGTTCATCCCAACACCATATTTGCATCAATTTCCCTGCATTAAGGAAGCCTCGTTGTTTCCCGAGAATCATTATGGATTGTATCAAATGAAAAATGAATCCTCAAATTTACAATGTGTCCAACATAATTCTTTTCAAATTATAATACTTGTAAGTTAGCATTCAATTAGGCTATCGAAAGGATATACTCTTCAGTTAGCTTACTTCTCATCTTATAGGGGAATTTTGGACTCCACCCCTATTTTTGCATTGACTTCTCATCCTTGATGTAATCTCTAGTCCCTTTCGCCTATTTCGTCCATAGTGGATATTAATATAAAATTTCATTTCATTTTATTTTTTATTATTTGTAAATACATGCAATGGAGACCATCTATCATAAGTTTTATGCTCTTGAAATTTGAGAGTTTAGTTATTAAATATAGGAAATAATATAATATGATTTGAAAATGTCATGAAAGTAAATATGGAAATTATTTGTGACTCAAATGACAGCAATAAAAACGTTTTAGGGTGTCTGCAAGAAGTTGATGGACAAAAAAGTGGAAATGGAGTGCAAAGGAATGTGTGTTCGTTCTTAGAAACATGCACGCATTTCTAATCATATAGCCTACGTGCTCACCAAACTACCAAACACGCTCACTAACTAGGATTTTTTAGAAACCCACATGTGTTCATATGTTTAGCATGCACATTCTTAGGAATGCAGGTGGATTCCTATGTTGAGTGTGCACATGATCAGGAATGCATGTGTTCCTAAGTAGAAGTGTACATGTGCTTTAGAAAATGCATGTTCTTTATAATGTGTATGCATTCCTAAGCAGGAGCATTGTACATCATATGCCTATATCCTTTAATCAATTTTCCTATGTCCAAGTTCATTCATACACAAATATACTCAAAATAATTGACCCCCTATGACCCCTTGTGATCTCCCATGACCCCCTGTGACCTCTTGTGACCCCCTATGACCCCATATGACCTCTTGTGACCCCCTATGACCCCTATGAGATCATGTGACCACCTATGAACCCAGAAAAAATTTTGGTCGAGGGACGAATCCTAAAAATGTCGAGCCTAGCGTATCATTTGAGGGCAAGATCCCCCGACCAATT
>ML777566.1:247137-282299 GCA_009831015.1 Picea engelmannii | reverse complement strand
TGCCCCTTCCTTCCACCCAAGAATATATGAGAGATAATAAAACTTTACATTAAATCATCACCATCAACCAATCATCACATAGAACCTGATAATGTTTCCTGAGACTTCTTCAATTTCTACAATTATTCAATTCTTGGAGTACTATGATCTTATAGATAATATTACTCAATGTATTCTCTGAAACTCCTCCAATTTTCACTCCTTGAATCCTCCCCAAAAAGAGGTTATAGAAAGAATGGTAAACTTTATTCAATTATGGTCTATTCAAGAGAGTGAACTTGCACAGAATGCCCCGTGCTCAATAATTAACATCCAATTTTGAAACTCTCACAAAATAAACTATAGTCCATATTCTTTCCAATGAAATTTGTCTCATTTCATTTGGATTCTCTATGAAGAAGTTATGACTATTTTACCTGGAACACCTGTTTATTGACTAGCTTCAGGACTGGTCACAAACCCTATCTTCCACAGAGTGTATCTCCATAATTATAGAGAATCAAGAGATAAAAATTTTACCAGAGGTAACTTGATATGTCTTCTCAATACCATAGCAATTTCACCATCTGAATCATTCTATAAAAAATGCTATAGCAAAAATGGTAAGATGACCTAAAAATAACATACCTTAGAACACATCACCAAAAGACTTCATCCTCCCTTGAAATCCAGACTTCTTTTCTTCTTATTACCTCTGAAATTCAACTTATATCAAATGAATGTATAATGATGTTTATTTATACCATTTATGTCACTTCCTTTTAACATTAGGGCCGACCTGACACTTTCTTATTTTGTAATTATTTTCTTTAATTATCTTCAGGGCCTACATGTACTTCCTTCTTCAATTCACTTTGTCATCTTCAAAAATTCATTTCTCTTCAACCATGAGGATCCATGTGACATGCCACATACCATCGGAAACAACATGATGTATACTATCCATCCATGGGTGTTGTATCTGCATGTGAATTTTCCTTCATGTCCAAATACCTTCATCAATCTTGTGGTCCAAAACCCATGACTAGGGTTGACATCAATGACAACAACCAATCTTCCAACAAATCTAACTATTTGTTCAACCAACTTATCTATCTTACTTGGTTGATTCACTTAAAGGGTCTAGACGGTAAATCCGGCTAGCCCATACAACAGCACACATCACATTCCAATAGCGGGGAAAAGATAATAATATTATTATATCCTTCCTCAATCCACCTCGTCAACATGTGTTTAACTTATTGGTAGTCATAGGATCACCCAAAACTTTCAAACAACAACACAAGAATTCACTTACTTTATTCTTTGAGTTTGTCTCTAGGTAACCATTACATCAGGATTCCTTGTGTGTCATGCCTTGCAACTCTTTGTGTGTAGGTATCTCATCCATGTGTCGCAAATCTTCATGCACAGGTATTCCATCCATGTGTCATAACTCTTCATGCACATGTTCCTCTTCCATCACCTTTTTCATGTCGTGTAGGAATTGATTTTGTTGTAGAGCTTCAAACTTAAAAAGGGTTTGCACTACTTTCCTATTTTTTCCCTCTAACTACTTTTCTAGGCACTCTCTTCTCTGCAGGTCAAGTCATGTGTGATTACCTCCTCGAGTTACTACCCATACATCATCTTATTCTTTCATCTTATGTTCTTCATATAGTTCAGCAGTCACCATGTAGCAATGCCCCTTTTTCTTTCCCATTTTTCCAACAACTCCAAGAAATCATCCATGAAATGATTTGTTTTGTGGAAATATCCACACGATGTGTGGGATTTGGTATAGAACCGCACCAAGTGGCATGTCTACCACTATTGAAATAGATGGGTTGTCTACCTCCTCCCCCAACACATCCTTTGCCTCTTCCTCTTCCATATCCTCCTCTATGGACTACATGGAAGCCTCCTCAGTCGAATCGTCCATGGTCTCCACCCTAGTTCTCCTCTTGGACCCCATAAGCATCTGCAGTATGATCCTTCATCAACTGCAATAATCAGAAGTTGTTCACATCATGTCCCATGGATTTGTATAACTCACAAAAAATAGTGTGTGTATTCTTATTATACTTTTGTAAAGATGGGAAATGGGGAGGTGCATGGCCCCATTGTCTACAAATATCACACCATCCTGTCTGCGGCCCAATAGGAAATAACTTTGGCGCACCCATCAGCATCTAATTTTATAGACTAGGACACGCATTCCAATGGTGACCTTTTGCATGGCTTAGGGTACACCAAACATTTTCACACACTTATTTCCCCTTTTCCATGTCTTCCAACTACATGGTTAGGGTTTCAAGTTGATATTTCACCTGCACCAGTCCTACAGACATCTCTCCTCCTCCCAAAATAGAATCCAAGTGCATTGAAATATCTATGGATTTCGACTGGGTCATCACTTTTTGCGACATGATCGGGACCCAAATGCAAGGGAGGAGTCAAAAAATAAACTACTCATTATGCTAGACAAACTAGATCTGAAAGGTCAGTTTGTCCAAGGGGATCTTGAACCACTCATCATCTTCCCACATGGTTTCTCCAACTTGTTTCTTAATCTCCTTTATCTTGGTTATACATTGTGACTCTGAATTAGGTTTCTAGAATTCTCTAAGGATATCTCTCTTTATATATATGAGGGACCTTGACTATATCGCTAGCGCAATCACTTTATACTTCATATACCACGTCAAATATCTATTTTTGAATTTAGTTTCTAAATGCACAATATTTGATGCCTCATTTGTGACTCGCTTCAAAAACCAAATTGCTTCAAAGGTGAACCAATGTTTTTCTATGTCATCTCTTCCCATCCCATGAAACACAATAATCTTGAGGGTTGAATCCTAACTGGCCATATTTGAAATGGAAATTGATCTTCTTAACTAGTTTCTACTGGTTATTATTGGTACTGACAACCTTTCTTGTGAAGTTTCACTAACTTTAGTTCTTACTCCACTTGAATATTATACTCTCTCTCCTGCACTTTCTTCTTTCTTTCTTTCCTCTTCGTTATAAATGTGTGGGTGGGGGGGTTCAAAGAGTGGATTCCTCCATACTATCTTGTATTCTTTGATGATGGATCCAAAATATCTTCCTATATTGAGTCGGGTGAGCCTCCTTCCAAAAACCAATATCTATTCACTTTATTGGAGTGTGCCTTCATCAATATCTTCTATTCCACTAGTGTTATTGTTATGTGCCTCGTCTTCCTCTGATTAAACTCTATCTCTCATTAGCTAAGGGGATTTGACCTTGTTCTCTACAACTCTACAACTACTTCCTTTGATACCCTCCCTTGATACACTTTTCTCTACGTTGCGTCTCTTTGAAGGCCTCTCTTCTTCTTCGCTTCTCCCTGGCACATATATTTCTCCCATGTTCCCTTCTAGAATGGATTATCTTCTCTTCATCTTAGGCCTTACTACTTGTTCATCACCCATTTCTCTCCCTTTTCTACTTTTTTACTTGACTCGCTTTCTCATCACAACTCTTCTTACATATCGCTCAACTCTTCTTCTTATTTTCTTCTTCTCTTCTCTTCTGGATTCATTCTCTATTCACCTTATCTCATATTCTTCCCCTATTTTTTCATCCAACTCAGTAAACTCTAGAACATCACTAAGTAATCCAACTCAGAAAATTTCAACTACTTAGAAACTTCAGTCTCTTCCTTAGATCACTTCCCACATGTGAGAGAGAAAAAAATATGTGTCTATTGTTGTGACTTTTTATAATAATATTAAATTGATCCAAAGAGACATGTCTCTTTGAAAATTAAATTTAATTTTCTTTCTTATAAATAGTTGGAGAATACCTCCCATAACTACCAAAAAAATAATTTTGTTATAATCCATCCACATAGTATTTGACTTTGTTAAATTGTTCCTCCATAATTCATGCAATTCTTTGCATAAATATAGGTAGAAGTAAATATGCACTACATTCCTCATATTTAGGTAATTAGACATTTTTACTAGAAATTACTGCCCACCATAATTTATGGAATTATTTCTATAATTTAGGTAGGAGTAAAAAATAAATATGTTGTCCATAGAGATTGCAACAACCCCATAAATTTAACACTCCCGAGACTTTTTTTCTTGGCCCTCCTGTGAGGGCTTCAAGCCCATTCGTGCTCTGATACCATGTTGAATTTTCATAAGAGATGATATTGTATGTGAATGAATATGTTATTACAATGATGAGTGTTCTATATATAAAGAACATATGGTGATCATGGTGACCATCCATGAAGAAATGAGTCCCTTGGGTAATAAATATATTTATACTTTATATTATATTATATTATACATATAATATAAATATACTTTATATTTATGTTTTATACTTTATTATATATGTTTATACTTTATGTTATAAATATATTACTACATTAATAATATTATAATTAATAATATTGTTTTAATAATCATATTATTAATTATTAATCTAGTAGAATGTCTTTCCGATGTTGCCCAAACATCAACCCAAGTCACCTCCAAGTTGGGGATATGAATCCAAAAGAGAGGGTGTTCCCTAAGGCCAAATAATGTGCCCCTCTCAACAGTCAATTCCCACAACTAATTCCAGTCCACTAGCTCTCTTCCCCACAACATGCACAACCTAGGGATGGGATCCCCTTCACTTCTCACAGTCCCTCGGGCCTTCCCACTCCCCCTCCAGGGCTTCCAGCATAGGTTAGATAGGAAATATATATGTTATTCTACATCTGCAATAGAAATTTGTACAACAACAAAATGCTTACTTCTCTTGGCAATTTTTGAACAAAATATTGTTCACGGGCTCGCATCCTCTCTTCCCATGAAATTACAGCTCCAAACAACTACCATATGTGTCCACAATAGTTTCCTTCAAGATTCATCACTCCAACCTCTATTGTTGTCCAAAAATCTCCATGTAAAAACTTATCTGCATGAAAAAACATGAATGTGTCATTCTACCCCTCTACCCATATGAATTTCCCCTCTTTCTCTTGATTGCTTGACTTGCACTCTTCACCAAGATGATTGTACTCAACCCCCACACTCTAAATAACTATGGGATTATCTATGGGATGTGACTTCTAACACTCGTCCTCTTACCTGAATTCAATGATTGGGCTCTAGAACACTTAAGAGATAATGGAAGGTTCATGGTAAGGATAATTAGAAAGAAAAGGGTTTGGGTTTAATAGACATGGGTAAACTCTCCCCCTTAGACCCATTCACTCTCTTGTGGAAACTAATCCCACTATTTTGGGGTTTGGAAACAGGGATGTTACATTCCCTTCCCCCTACAAACTGCATTGTCCTTAGTGCACATAACCATACAATTTACACATTGACATATATAAAATTATTACATCAAAATACTTGATAATTTTGCAACTTAATGACTCAAGAAGCAATTCCATCCAGAAACTCTCTTTTCCCCTCAACTCACACATCGGTTGGATAGGAAATCTCAGAGTTGTGGCTCCAAGAACTCCAACTACCAAAATGGAGTCTCCATTTTCTTATGTACAAATGTACATTCAATTTTCTTCAAAATTTGTAAAAAATGGTGGGTATGCTTCCCATATGGCCTCATCATTCTCCCACATAGCATGTTCAAGACCATAGTATGTCCATTTAACCTTTACCAAGTCAATGGATTTGTTCCTGATCACTTTGAATTTTCGGTCAAGGATGTGCATTGGCTCCACCCGAAAGCCCCCTTCGTGTTCCACTTAGATCACATTCCAATCAATCACATGATTAGGATCAAGTACATACTTTTTTAATAAAGATACATGAAACACATTATGAACTCTCATGGATGCAAGTCATGCTATCATGTATGAAACTAGCCCTATATTTTCTAATATCTCAAAAATCCCACAATATCTTATTGCCAACTTTGGGAAACTTCCCAATTTCAGCAAGCTTCTCTTCACTTTAACTTTTAAAAACACATGCTCTCCCACTTTGAACTATCTATGTGTTATTATTTTATCAGCACAACTCTTTTGTCTGTCTTATGCAACTTCCAAATTCCTCTCGATCTTTACCATTTGTTCTTCCATTCCCGTCAACAGTTTTATCACAATCACAGCTCTATCTACTGGGTTATCCCAACTTACTAGTGTATTTAATTTTTTGCCATACAATGCTTCAAATGGGCTCACCTTCAATGATTCTTGATACCCATTATTGTAAGCAAACTCAACTAAATGGATATAGTCCTCCCAACCATACATTCTCTACATATATTCAATTATTCGATTGATTCTCTCTATCCACCCATCTGACTCTGGGTGATATGTTGTACTGAAATTGAAATTGGTCTCAAATCCTTTAAATAACCCCTTCCAAAAATTGTAAGTGAACTTGGGATCTCAGTCTAACACTATTGCCTTAGGCACACCACGTAGCCTAGCAATTTATTCATATAATTTTTTACAATATTAATTGCCTTATGAGTTACTTTTACCAGAATGAAATGTGCAGCCTTTGTAAGCTTTTCCACCACTAATAGGATGGAATCATGTTTGCTTGTTGTCATGGGTAATTTGGTAATGAAATTGATAGTAAAAACTTCCCATTTCCATTAAGGAATGGGCAATGGATGCAACAATATCATTGGATGCTTTTGCTCATCCTTTACTTTATGGCATTCCATGCATCTGGTCAAATAATTTGTTATATCTCTCTTCATACCATGCCAAAAATATTGGCCTCTTGCAGTTGTAATAGTTTTATAGTATCATGTATGTCTAGTGTATGGCACATTGTGCATCTCCTTTAAAATAGAATTTCTCAATTACTAAGAATTGGGAACATAGACTATGTCTCAAAATAAAAGGATTCCATCATCTTCTATATTATCATCTGTATATTTATGTTGTACATTATTTTGTTGTAAGCTTTCTTTAACTTACACATAATGTTGGTATATTGCTACAACCTCTAGAATTCTATCTTTTAAATATGTCCTATACATATTAATGGTTGTAGTATGCATTTTATGCACCCTTATGTTGAGTGCATCAGCCACCTTGTTCTATTTTCCCTTTATGTGCTTGATGTCAAATTCATATTCATTGATAAATTACAGCCATCTAGTTTGTCTAGTGTTATCTTTGGTTGTTTAAACAAGTATTTCAGACCACTATGGTCTATCCTTAATTCATTCTTTTTCCCATAGGTAATTCATCCACATCCTTAAAGCATGTGTTATGGATACCAACTCTAAGTCATGTGTGGCATAATTTATTTCATGCTCCTTCAATTTTTAGACTCATAAAAAATTACATGTCCATTTTGTGCAAGGACTCCATCGAGCCCTTCCTTGCATGCATCTCTGCACACAGCAAAATCCTCATCTAGATCTACAACTTCTAGAATAGTTGAACTAGTTAGCAAATATTTTAATCACTAGAAATTATCTCCGCACTTGACACTCCATTCAAACTGTACTCCTTTATTTCACAAAGATTTTATTTGGTATGCAATATTGGAGAATCCCACAATGAATATCCTGTAATAACTAGCTAGACCCATAAATTATCTAATCTCTAAAAAATTTGTTGGCGTTGGCCATATTTTGATTGCTTTAATCTTTTCTAGATCCAATGCTATGCCATCTTCTAAAACAATGTGACCCACTAGATCTTCTTTTGATAAAAGGGCATTTACTCAACTTGGCATACAATTGGTGCTCTCTCAATATGTGTAGCACAATCCTCAAATGTTTCACATACTCCTCCTTTGTCTTGGAATATATAAGAATATCATCCAAGAATGCAATGAAAAACTTGTCTAGGAAATCTATGAACATGCCATTCATTAGACACATAATTGTAGTTGGTGCATTTGTCAACCCAAAAAGCACCACTACAAACTCATAGTATCCATACCTTGTCCAAAAGGTTGTTTTGTCAGTATCTTCTTCTATGATTCTCACTTGATTATAACCCGACCCAATTCAATCTTGGAGAATATATTTTCTCCTTTTTGTTGATCAAAAAGATCATCAATACTTGGAAAAGGATATGTGTTCTTGACTATAACCTTGTTCAGTTGTCTAAAGTTAATACACAACCTCAGCATTCCATATTTGTTCTTGACAAAAGTAACTGGGGAACCCCAAGGAGAAACACTCAAGCATATGTACCTCTTTTTTTAACAACTCTTCTAGTTTCATTTGCAATTCTTTTAGATCTTGTGTGTTCATTCTATAGGGATTTTTGGACACTAGGGAAGCTCTAGACATTAAATCAATAGAGAAATGTATATCCCTCTTTGGTGGAAATACTGGAAAATACCCAAATACATCCCCATACTCTTTGAGGACTTGGATCCTTATACTTCATTGGCTCTTCCATATGGGTTGCATATATCTGACACCCTTTTCTAATTCATTTTTTCAACTGCAAAGATTAAATCTATTAGACATATATAGTGCTTGTAATACCTTGCATTTTCCTTGAATTCCCTTCATCATCAAGACATGTGAAAGCCTTGTTATAAAAATCTAAGAAAGTGCGATGTTTTTCTATCCAATCCACACCAATCAAGTAGTCATAATACCCTAACAGTATAATGTTCAAATCTACCTTAGTGTTAATTCCATTCTCAATCATTAACAATCTCATTGATTATTCCCTTGGTTATAGTAGCTAGTTGAACTGACCAAGATTTTTCATGCTTACATTTCTTCAATTTAAATATTTCAACTAGATTTGAATCTATATAGCTATGACTAGCTCAAAAATCAATCAAAATAGTTGTGAGTTGATTATCAATATTACCTTCTTCTTCAATCATGTGTGATTGATAGTTTTATTGTCTATTGTCCAAGGTTGCATAGATCCTTGGCATGCTTCTTCCCATGTCCTCTACCATCTCCTCCTGCTTGATGTTATGCATAATCCTCATATTATCTCCTTGGTGAGGACAATATTTATACATGTGATCTCATTCACATCCCCTACACTTTATGGGTTGTTGTCTTTGCCTCTTTCCCAAGTAATCTATCATTTTCTAATCACCTTGAGATGGTTTCCCTTGTTGATGTGCTTGAGAACTATTCTTGATGAAATGGCACTTGAATCGTGTCTTCATCTGATCCATATTGCCTTTCTTCTTATCATTTCAGGCCTTTTGGAAAGATGACCTTCCTTTGTTATGCTCATATAAATACTTATCCTTTCCTATGGCTTCTTCTAAATTCTCAGGCTCATCAAACTAGATTTTATCCTTGTAGAAGGATGGAAGCCGACTCAGGAACCTTTGAATTTTGACCTTCTCATCCCTAATGAAGCTCACATACCTGAGAAGTTCTAATAATTTCCTTTCGTATTCATCCATGGGCATGTTCTCAAGTTTGATTTCAAATAACTCTTGTGTCTTCATGTCATGATATTTCTCTGACAAGTATGGTTGCTGAAAATATTTCTTGAACTTCAAATAAATTCTCTTCTTATCAAGGTGCTTAACCTTCTTAAGTTGATCCCACCACATTGATGTCTTTCCTTGAAGGTGGTGGGCTTCAATTTGGGCTTCTACATTTAATGAGTAATCATGCAACTGGAATTATTTTCTCATTCCAATCAACCATGATTTTTCATCTTCTCATTTATTATTCTCTACATCAAATGATGGTGGCTTGATTTTCCTCAGCTCCCCTTTCAAGTTATCTGATCCATGTTTCTTCCTCTAATGCCTAACAAGAGAAATACTTGGGCTACTCTCTGACCTTGAACATGCATATTCTCTTTTGGTCGAGTGCCCTAGGGAATGATGATGTTGATGCCTACTAACACTCATTTATTGTCTAGATCCTCCAAGATCATCCCTCCTATCATGAGATATAGATACTTCTACTCGCCTTGCACTAGCTTCTTGTCTTGTGCCAAAATATTTATTAACATGCTTACGTACCATATTCAGTATTTGCAGTATCTCCTCCTAATATTTCATGATATTTTCATTATTTTCCCTATAGCTCTACACTTTGTTAATATTATGGTAGCTGAGGGAGGTATTTACCTCCACGTGTGAACCTGACGAGAATAGGAGACTTCGGAAATCAAGAGAAAAACCCTAATGAGTTGGTTAATACCCCTAGAATTCTTGTCGTCTCAAGAAGATAATTTATATTAGGTTATTAGCCTCCAAGAGAAGAAGTAGGCCATAAATAATAATAATATACTGAACAGACACATATCTAGAAGGAGAATTCGGCCCCAACAAATCTGGCAGAACCAGTATAAATACAGGGCACCAGTTCTCATTTGACAGCATCTCATAATTACAGACATCAAGTGGTGCACACTGCAGTTCCCAGTTTGGTGTGCACGTGTGGAGGAGAGTTGCAGGTGCAGCTGTTGTAGCTAGGAGTTTCAGTATTGGCTTAGACTATCTCTTGGCTAGGGTTTGGACTATCTGATTAGCTTTTTGTGATGCACTATCCTTGGGGAAAGGTGCGCTACCCTTTGTTTGTCTATCTAGCCTAGGGTTTGCTTCCGGAGAAATTCTCAGTCAAGGTTAAGTTGCTCAAAGGGTGGCTTCGGCCTATGGTTGGGTGACGAGGGTATCGTCAATGGTAAAATGAGCACACCATCTTCTATATTCTAACAGGTTATGGACCCACACCTCCTTCAGTCAGTCTAAATGCTGGAAGGAAACATAGCCACTAGGATATTGAGCTCGTTGAGGAACTGCCGCTAGGGTTTCTAGTAGAAGCAGCTTCCAAGACACTGCAGCTAGGGTTACTAGCAGGTGCAGTTGCAAAAACCCTAAACCTCTTGTTGAGGCACCTTAAGTCAATGGATTTACCTATTCTCTAGATAGATCAGTGTGCCCTATCCTAGTGCATCTCTTGATACTCTCAGCAAGCCAAGACGTGAAGTTTGAATTTCTGGTCAAATCTAGGGTTTGACAAGGTCAAGTAGCCATGACTAACTCTATGAAGTCTGAGAACAAGTTAGATGGAGCCTCTAACTTTAGAGCATGGAAGACAAGGATTGACCTCATCCTTGCCAAGAATAAAGTACTGGATATCATGAAAGGAAATATCGTGAAGCCAGAGTTTGAAGAAGGAGAAGAGAAGGAACCACAGAACGCTACAGCTATGGAGAAGTTCAAAGATGTTGACATCAATGCCATGAGTATCATAGTGGATTCCATAAAAGACCACTTGATACCCTACATCTCCCATCTTGACTCATCGAAGAATATGTATGATGCCCTAACAAATCTCTTCTCAGTCAGAAACATTAGACATGTTATGAGTTTGAAGAATGAGCTCCGTGACATGAAGATGAATGATGATGACAGCATAACATCATACTTTGTAAGAATCTCCCAGTTAAGAGATCAACTACAAGCTATTGAAGAGATCACTTCAGAGAAGGAATTGGTGAACATAGTACTCAATGGTCTTCCCAAGACATGGGATGCATTTTCCGCAAGCATGAACACAAGGAAGGAGTACCTAACATTTGAACAACTTTGGACTTGTTGTGCTCAAGAAGAATCAAGGATCAATGCAAAAGAGAAACCCTAAAATAAGTACGATGATCAAGCCTTCACAGCAAGATTCAAGAACTTCAGGAACAAAAGGAAGTTTGGTTCAAGGAGGAAGCCAAATCAAGAGAATTACATTTCAAATGTACAATGCTTCAACTGTCAAAAGTACAGTCACTACAAGAATCGGTGTCTGGAGCTAAAGAAAAGGAAGGAGAAACATGAAGCATCGATTGCCAAAGAAAAGGAACCTACAAAGAAGACTAAGCAGGATGGAAGAGTCTTCTTCTTCTAAAAAGGTAACACCTCTCTTCTTATTTCTTGTACCTATCTTGTTTGCATCGTCTCTGTACATATCTTGTATATCTATAATGTGTTCCAAGAAGAACTATACCTATGGAAGAACAAACAAGATGAAAATGGATATCATTAGATAATACACATGAAAGGATGAAATACAAATCATGAAGAAGCTATTGCAAGATAAGCCGAATCAATCATGAAGAAACTTAGAAGAAGCAAAGACAGAAAGAAGTCAGCAATCGAGAAGAAATTGGAAAAGACTCATGACATTTTGTAGAAAACAACAAGACGGAAGCGTGGACTCTATTAGACAAGAGAGCCAATTATATAAGAAAATAAGGATGCAGATGAAAGCATGGACTCTGTTAGACGGAGGGAGTCGATTATATGCACTCTTACATGAAGCAAGGGTTAGGAGGGAGCTAAGCCTATGATCCATTGAAGATGATGAAATATATATATATATATATATCCATGGTGGCATCCACGAAAGACAGTACATGTTCAGTTCAACCACAGAAGAAGACTTCTTCGAAGAGAAGCCTTAAAGTATTCCCGGTTGTCCATCCAGATCCGTGATCCTATGATGAAAAGAAGAAGTGGAATATCTAGGGCATGGAATCTATAAGACACTCCATGGACCCAAGAGCTAAAGAAAAACATGAAGAAGAACATGAGGATTCCAAGAAAGAAAGAGGAACCAGAACAACCAGTCATTGTATCAAGAATCACAAGATTACCAGCCTGAAATGAACTCACTAAAAGCAATCAAGCAGAAGAACTGAAAGTCATGATGAAGAACAATGTATGGAAGACTTATGAATAAAAGAATTGCGAGATCTAGAACCAGAGGTTCTCCCAGATGGAGGGAGAAGACTATGATGATTAATTGTTCTAGTAAACCAGACTTATCTCTACATAAGTCATTATATCATCCGCAACATCCATGAGTTGGAGTTCTACATCAGATGAATGCAAAGATTGTTCTCCAAAGAAATTGAATAAAGAGTGTATGAAGATCAGCAATATCAAGACTTTGAGGCATACCATAAATAGACCCTTGTATGCAGATAGAAGAAGATAACTTGGTGAAGAACCTCTAGTGCACAGCAGAAGCGTGGTGAATATTTCCCATAAACATCAAGATGACTACTCAGTAGATCAGATCTCATGATGACAGAAGAAGTGCCACATATATATGTTCCAGTTTTCCAACTATGATATACTCTATTGTTCAGATCTACATGAAGCCTTCACAATGTTCCAGACTAAAGTACATTTGAAATCAAGCATTACACTATCCATGATGAAGTCCAGAAAGGAGAAAATGATTCTCCAATACATATCTCCACAGATGAGTAGATAAGCAGACATTTTGGTAAAGATTCTATCCAAGATGAAAGAGTTTTCATGCTCAAGCTAGAGCTCGTGGAAACAACTTCCTTCTTATTGAAAAAGGAAGAAATGACTCTCCAAGTTAGGAGGGAGCACTGAAAACATTGTTGAAAACATTCATCTTTAAATTTGAAAAATAGTCCATCTTGGACAGATGCTTTCTTGTTCGGAAAGTGGATTGAGACTTCTGACGGACAGTCACTTTCCATTGTGGTTAACATGGGAATTAGTTTGATTGTTGATGTATCATAGACAGCGACTTCCCATTGTGGTTAACATGGGGAGTGGTCTAGGGCAGTCTCTCTTCTTGACGGTTACTCAAGAAGATTGGCTCGCCTCGCCGGACAACGATTTCTCATTGTGGTTAACATGAGGAATGGTCCATTTTGGAGGTTGATGCAAGACAATCTTTTCCTCTTGTGGTTAACGGAGGAAATGGTCTGGACAGTCATTCCTTAGGGTTTATACATTCTCTTCATGGTGCACTTTGATTAGTGTAGGAGGAATGGCCCAAGATGGGGAATGGTCCAGGCTCAGCAATCAAGGACAGACATTCCTTAGGGTTATACATTATCTCCAGGGCACACTTTGATTAGTGTAGGAGGAATGGCATAGGATGGGGAATGGTCTAGGACAAACATTCCTTAGGTTTTATACATTATGTCTAGGGTGCACTTTGATTAGCGTAGGAGGAATGGCCCAGGGTGAGGAATGGTCCAGACTTAGACATTCCTTAGGGTTTATACATTTTGTCCAGGGTGCACTTTGATTAGTGTAGGAAGAATGGCCCAGGGTGAGCAATGGTCCATGCTCAGAAATAAGAAACAATCCCTCTTCCTTGTTTGAGAAGAATAGGGCAAATAGCCCATTGCTAATGAGGGCAGATATTCTTTCAAATCTCACAAACGTGAGTGAAAGATTGGCCCAGATGATTCAGTTTATTTTTAACAATATTTTCTATGCAGGATGGCATCAGATGATTGTTATGGAGACTACTTGTCTTCAGACAGTAGAGATATACTACTGTGGTGGATATGTTCCACTATTTTGAGGCAAATATTCTTTCAGAGCTCACAGATGTGAGTAAAAGATTGGCCCAGACAAATCAGTTTATATCATAACATTGTTTCTGTGCAGGTTGCTATCAGATGTTTGTTATGAAGACAGTAGATATAGACTACTTTGGTGGATATGTTCCACTATTCGTGAGGCAGATATTCTTTCAGAACTCACAGATGTGAGTGAAAGATTGGCCCAAATAATTCAGTATATATCATAACATTGTTTCTATGCAGGTTGCCATCAGATGTTTGTTATGAAGACTGTATGACAGTAGATGAATACTACTATGGTGGATATGTTCCTCTGTTCGTGACTATACGTTGTTGATCAAGTACTTGTGTGTTACTTGGTGTGGTATTTATGTACTACTATGGATAGACACAGCTATGTTCTATTTTTGTTCTAACTGCCTTGAAGACTATCAGTAGTTTGTTGAAAATAATCCCCATCTAGACGAATGATGAACAGAGATTTTCCAAACAGAAATTGGTTCAGAGCATTTACTCCTCTAGATTATAAGAGTGGCTCTTGTATCACTCTATGGTGTGAGTGACTTATCTAGCATCATGTCTAATTAATCAGATGAAGTATGGTTTCTAGAGATGATGCAGTTGATGGTGATGGTGATGCTCATGATCTAGTCATGAAATAGTCTAGATGACTATATTGATGCTACCAAGTAAATGGTATGTTTTGTGCTCAAGTCCATTACCTATAATACCTTCCTAGCTAGGAGGGAGTGTTAATATTATGGTAGCTGCGGGAGGTATTTACCTCCACGTGTGAACTTGACGAGAATAGGAGACTCCGGAAAGCAAGAGAAAAACCCTAATGAGTTGGCTAATAACCCTAGAAGTCTTGTTGTCTCAAGAAGATAATTTATATTAGGTTATTAGCCTCCAAGAGAAGAAGTCGGCCAGAAATAATAATAATATACTGAACAGACACATATCCGGAAGGAGAAGTCAGCCCCAACAAATCTGGCAAAACCAATATAAATACAGGGCATCAGTTCTCATTTGACAGCATCTCAGAATTGCAGACAGCAAGTGGTGCGCACTGCAGTTCCCAGTTTGGTGCGCACATGTGGAGGAGAGTTGCAGGTGCAGCTGTTGCAGCTAGGAATTTCAGTATTGGCTTGGACTATCTCTTGGCTAGGGTTTGGACTATCTAATTATCTTTTTGTGATGCGTTATCCTTGGCGAAAGGTGTGCTACCCTTTGTTTGGCTATCTAGCCTAGGGTTTGCTTCCAGAGAAATTCTCAGTCAAGGTTAAGGTGCTCGAAGGGTGGATTCGGCCTATGGTTGGGTGACGAGGGTATCGTCAAAGGTAAAACGAGCACACCATCTTCTATATTCTAACACACTTCTCTATGCAGGATTCTCAGTTAGAGGCTCTTGTATGTCCCTTCTTCCATTAAAATGTGTCTCAACATTTGTCATGCTAAAATGTAGACCTATAATCTCCTCCTTCTAGTTGTAATACCCTTGTGCATCCTCCATATATCTATTTCTCATATAGGAACCAAAGTCTACTTTCCGATATCTCTAATTCTACAAAAATGTGCATGTAACAATTGTTGTTAGAATTGGGCACATTGAAAATTATTTATTAATTATATTATAGGCCATTATTCATTTCAAATTATGAAGAACACAAATGCACTAATCCAAATTTTTGGTTGAAAGATGGCTTCTCCTCGTCAAGACCTTTCCAACGACTATAATTTTGCTCAAATATGAGTTCCCAGCGAAAAGTTGTGGTCTCTAAAAGTTTAGATTGTTTTCTCATTTTACCTTTGTATGCTACATATGTCTTATTTCTCTTCCTACACATTTTTATGTACCTAGATTCCAAATCTGGTTCCATAATTGTCTTCTATGGTTCATAATATTTCCATAGACTGTTCATGTGCCCCAAACGGACCTCTGATCAATGAGTTAATCTCTTCGGAAGTAAACTGGTGTTGAAAATATACCCTTAATTATTCCAGTTGTAACTTTTTCATACAAGCTCGATTTTGTGTTCATAATAGCTCATGGGAATATCTCTTGAGTTCTTTATATAAGCTACAAAAAATCAGTATTTTTCCCTCGACACTTATAGTTTCAAAAATTCGAACTCCTAAAAACGTTGTTTATGGCCTCGAAATCGCTATGCAAGTTTATGACCTTCAAAAATCATAAAATTTCATAGAAAATTGTTTGTTTTTACTATTTGAATAGTCTTTTAATCTGATTTGTCGGTCTCAAAATTAGGAGAAAGATCATCTATTGATCCACTAAACCTTCCCCAGGCCCGCAAATGAATCTCCACCATTGATCCTCGACTCGAAACAATCTGGACCATTGTTTTTCTAACACTACATCGGTGATCGACTATTACATTGGTAAATCAAACTTGCTCATTGATTTCCCTGAACCCCAATCATCATCCATTGGCCATTTTTCTTAGAAAATTGACTTTTCCCACAAATATCGTTGAACCCCGATCATCGTTGAATTTCCTTGGAAACCAACTTGTATGTAGATTTTGCCAAACCCAGATCATCGGCCACCAGCCATCTCTTAGCTGATGTGGCAACTATGTTGATGTGACATGACACATATATGATGATGTGGCATAACACATGGATCTAACATGACACTCTGGGTGACGTGGCATGACACATGGATGTTGACGTGGAAAGACATGTCATCATCCTCTTTCCTTTCATCAGCGATAGGAAACTTCTCTTGGATGAATTGAACACCTCATTAAATTTGTCAAACCTTGATCATCGACCATCGACGATCGACAATTTCCTTTGTACACATGAAACCTTTCACAAAATTTTGTCGACCCCCGATCATTGGCCATCAGGTATAATTTTAAGGATGGAAATTTATTTTAAATTGTAGAAACCTTGGAGAATATTACTAGTCCCTAATATGCTAATTATAAATTGTTTGGTGATATTTTATTTTTTTTAATTCAAATTTCTAAGTATTTTATATAGTTTGTATAAAATTTTGGCGATTCTTAAGGTAAAATATTTTTTTCTTATAGAATTTGGGCGAATCTTTTTTTCGATAAAAGCATGGAAAATTAGCCCATGGGAGATATATATCCCCTAATTTTTTCCTTGTCATCCATCAATGATTGAAGATTTCCTTTGGTCAAACCAAACTCTTCTCCAAACACATCGATCCTATCAACGGCCATCGACGATTTCTGTTGGAAAACTAAACACATTTGCAAATCTTGTTGACCCAACCATGGGTCATCGGCAATCTCTCTTGGTGAACTCCAACACTTTGAATTTTTCGACCAAATCCAAGATGAATATGGGTCTTCAATCTCCCATTCAAAACAATCTTGACCATTGATTCACCAAAATTTTCCCAACTACGAAAATGAATCATGGTCATTGATTCTTTAACTTTTCCAAACTCCAAAAGTAAATCTTGATCATCAATCGGCTCCCATTAACAAACTTAGAAAGAAATCTCGACCATTGATTAGCTCCAGTTGAAAAACTCTAAAAAAATATTAGTTTTTGATCAATTAAGGATGAATCTAGGTCATTGATCTCAAAATTAAACACAGTCTCAACCATCGATTCATCAAACTCCCCCAACTCCTTCGACCTCCATTGGAATGTGAATTTCTACCTTCCAAGTCGGATCTAACTCTTCAATTCCATCAATTGACACCATTAAACCTATTAGACATTTATGAGGCATTTAAACTTGAATTTGCCTACGAATTTGGGGAGTTCACTCTAATTTTTAACCGTTTTTCCCAAATCCGTCATAGATTAAAATATATGACAGTGAATTTTCTTGAATCTGCACTAGTTCTTGGCCCATACGGGTCCAGTGTTGAACTTAATCTTTGATACCACACTATAACACACCTAACCCCAGGTTGGGTCGCACCACTACTAAAACAACCATATTATTCTTTTATACCAATTCTAAAAGAGGAAATAACACACAACATGACATCCAAACTCATGCAACTGTCTACACTACTTAAAAACGTAAAAGAAATTACTTATATGCACACAAGAATAACTAAACAACATTAAACAACATTAAACCACATAAATAGAGATTTGAACAATCATTCTACTCACAGCAAGGAGCACTAACTAAGATAACTCAAAGTACAACACACAGTAGTTATATCATCATTTAACATAAATAAACATAGTAAATAAGAACACTTATCTTATGAAAATATGAAACCTATTGCAGAGCACGAACATTCCTCCCAACCATAGACTTGTCGTTCCATTTCTCAACAACAAGTCACCCCCTAGTTGGGGCTATGGATCCACAAGAGACGATGGTCCATAAGGTTGGCTATTGTCCCCCTCTCAATATTCAATTCCCACAACTAATTCCATTCCACCGACTCTCTTCCCCACAACCTGCACAACCCAGGGATGGGATCCCCCTTCATTACTCACAGACCCTTAGGCCTTTGCACTCCCCTCCAGGGATTCTAGCACAGGTTGAATAGGAAATCTATCTATTGGGACCTCAAGAATTCTACAACTGCAACATAAATTCTCACAACAACAAAACGCTTACTTCTCTTGACCATTTTCGAACAAAATATTTCCCATATGCTCGTAGCCTCTCTTCCCATGAAATTATAGCTCCAAACAGCTATCACACCTTCCCACAATAGTTTCCTTTAAGCTTCAACACTTCAAGCTCTCTTGTTGTCCAGAAATCTCCATGTAAAAACTGTTTTGCATTTAAAAATGTGAATGTGTCATTATGCCCCTCTACCCATACAAATTTATCTTCTTTCTCTTGCTTACTTGACTTACACTATTCCCCAAGCTGATAGTACTCAACCCCCATGCTCTCAATAACTATGGGATGTGACTTCTCACACCCACACTCTTACAAGAATTTAATGATTAGGCTCTATAACACTCAAGAACACTCAAGAGATAATGGAAGGTTCATGGTAAGGATAATTAGAAAGAAAAGGATTTAGGTTTATGGACATGAGTAAACTATCCCCCTTGGACCCCTTCCCTCTATTGTGGAAACTAAGCCCCCAAATCTCTATATGTGTCCATTTGCAGCTGGAAATACATTTTATTTATTATATTCAATTTACATCATTTACATATTGCATCGCTTAGCTCATGGTCATACATCATATTTACAATATACACCACTAGTTTAGGGTTTGGAAATGAAGATGTTACAGTTATTCACAAATTATATAATAAAAAAATTATATATTCGGAAAGATAATTCAATTTACTACACTTCATATTTTTATGTATCATATTCAAATTCATTGTGAAAGTACCTTCAATAATCCCTCCAAGTTAACAAATTGCTACTAGCTACATTTCATATTTTTACACCATATTCAAATTCATTATAAACCTACCTTAAATAATCCCTCAAGTTAAGATATTATACTGGAAAGTTCCTTTATGTAAGATGAATTATCCCAATGTAACTATTATATAAGAATCATATTATTCATGGGGTATTCATATTATGGCATTCATCAAATAGTTTTGAATGATCATGTAAAATTAAGATTGGATATTTTCCTACAATCTATAATGCATCACTATCTATATGTTGCAAAACTATCAAATATCAAATATATTTGAGTTATAGAATAATGCAGAAATCATTAAATATAATTAAAAGCATTATGGATCTATTCAAAAGTCTTACTAGTTACTTTAATTTGTAAGTAAATAAATGATATACTTGAACAACTATGCTGGAAAAAGTTGATAGCACAAGACACAATGTCACTATTCCAAGGTTGTTTAGATTCTAGGAAGACTTTATATAACAAGTGCTATTGCAGTGGCTACGCCCCTATTTATTTATAAGTATTGTGTGCATTAAGCATTATGATCTATTTAAAAGTCTCACTACTTACTTTAATTTGTAAGTAGAGAAATGATATACTTAAAGAACTGTGTTAGAAAAAATTGGTAGCACAAGACACAATGTAACTATCCCAAGGTTGTTTAGATTCTAGTATATTGGAAGACTTTATATAACAAGTGCTATTGCTATTGCAGTGGCTATGCCCCTATGTATAAGTATTGTGTGCATTGATTAATTTAAATCACACAGCCTTTAATTATACAGTGGACTTAGTTGATTTAGTGATCATTTAATAAAATGTAAACATATATAAAATAATAACAGTGACATCTCGTGCTATTGTCACAAAGCAGGTTAATTATACAGTTGACTTAGTTGATTTGGTGATCATTTAAGAGGATGTAAACATTTAGAAAATAATAACAGTGACATCTCATGCTAGCTTTATATTGCACAACTTTAGACTCAATTTTAAGGTGTCTTTAAGCATCCTGGTAACAGGATGCAGAACTTCAGTTTCTGGTAGTTCTAAACTTCCATTGATGCCTAAAAGTGTGTATGTTTTGTTAGTTCAACATTCAAGTTTTCTATACTCATAAACAGTGTTTTTCTATGCAGTGAGCACTCCACGTAGAACAATGTTTTTCTATGCAGTGAGCACTCCACGTAGTTGGAATAAAGGTTTCTTATGATAATAGGAAACTTCTACAGTACTGCTGTAATCATATATATTGGTATTACCAGGAAATGCATCGGGGAGATGGGATTTGCAACACATATGGACAAATGTGGAGGAAACAATGTAAGACTTCCAACGTTGAGCTCCCTTCAAAGAACATGACAGTACTACTGTAATCATATATATTGGTATTACCAGGAAATGCATCGGGGAGATGGGATTTGTAACACATATGGACAAATGTGGAGGAAATAATGTAAGACTTCCAACGTTGAGCTCCCTGCAAAGAACACGAGGGTTTTCAACACTCAGATTTCAAATTTCTGGATTTAATTTGTTATATTGTTTCATAAGAAAAAACAATGAATAATGAAAATCACTTTGCAATATTTGTTAATCTACCTATATTTTGTACAGTAATGCTAAATTTTCATGTCTGAATGCATTGTAATAAGATTATGTACCCTTATTCTACTATACTTTTATTATTCTCCATTCTTGGTTGTGAGTGCCCTTTCCTTGTTTGGGTGGTTGGTGGCAGAAAAACAAGTGCACATTAACTGTAATTTTATGACTAGTGGTAGTGAGAATCCAGTGGTGTAATGACGACAATTTGCACATAAGTTTCTTGTCTTCCCAGAGCAGGAGGGAAGCACAGATGTTGCACTTGCACCCTCGATTATCTGATCATCCTTAATGCAATCTTCAATATTACATATGAAATCTTGCACGGGTATCTTTCTGGGCACGATAGCAAACCTCAACCATTTACAGAACGCACTGATTGTCGCTTCATCCAATTCTTTGTTTGAGAGATTAATAATAATAATATTGGTCTCTATTGGGTTAACCAAGTTGTGCCTACATGCAACTGGTCAAACTAATTCATCATTGTTTTCCCAGCTATACGTCCTACTGTCAGCACATACAGAGTGGCACAAGTATCCACCTTCAACCCGATGTATGTACGAAAAGAATTGGCTAAACTGAGTTGGAGGTCAAGCGCTTCTCTTGAGATCTTATTTAACTCTGCTCTAGTTCTTATAATCTCCTCATAAACTACGACCATACTTATAAGATCATGAGGGAGTGGAAGTAATCTCAACAGAGACAAAGGTTGCAGCAGTGTAGGTTACGTCCATAATGGCTATAGTTACCGACATTCAACTACAAACTTCAAAAATTAAAAACAAATGAATGATTGTTCTGATGCTACCGCACAGTTCAAAAAGGAAGAAAAAAAAGTAATCGTTGTTACTATGCGACTGCAAACTTTAAAAAGAGAGAATGAATTAGCAATCCCATGCTACTGTTTAAAAAATTTACATGGGATTGTAAAATATGAGAAGTTCTCACCTTTCCATTCCAGAAAATGATATGCAGCTGAGCTTAACATGGAATTGTAAAATACTAGAATGAGAAGTTCTCACCTTTCCATCCCAGAAGATAGTATGCAGTTGTAACATTTGTTAATGTATAAGTTTACTTAGGATAGGTAGGACATATGTTATCTTTCATGGCTGTTTGTAGACAATTACCATGTGCTTTTTTTACTTATCATTAAAGAGTGGGTAAATTCCTCAATCATTTCTTTGTTAAGGGGTATACCTATTGGAGATGGGCACAATTAATCACCTTTTAATCTAAAATTCTAATCTGATGGCTAACAATTGAAAACGCTGGAATATTCTTAGTCGTCCTCCCAAATCAATGAATGTAATTTACTCTTCATAACTTCCTTGTATTTTTTAATACATCAATTAACCTGTTTACTTTTTAACATTTACCTAATCATATTAAGAAATTATTGTACCACCATATGATTGCCATTTTTAACTCATTAACCTTTGGAATTACCACATTTAAAATTAACTTTTAAATTTTCTCAAGTCTATGTGCGTTTCAGCTGTGCTAGTCTTATTACTCTAATGAGTTATCCATCTATGTCCATCAGTCTATAAATATAAATAAAAGAACTCATCACTGTAGATCAGGTTGTTGGTCTTTGTCCTACTTTTGATATTGTTTTTTATCTCAATATCTACATGGTATCAGAGATAAACTACAAACCCCTTCTCATGTTTTTCCGAGAGATGCAAGGGTTTTTTCAGAGAGATGCAAGTTCGATCGTTGTTTTAAGGCGTCGAATATTTTTATTACTACTGTTGTTCTCCCTTGTCTCCACCGTCGGTGGTCTTACTCACTGCCTCCTATCTTGAGAGGTTAATGCTATGCGTGGCTTAGAATCTCACGTTTGCTTTCACTTGACTCCCACTATGGCAGAGAAATTCGCGGCTAGATCAAGCGCTACACTCATAAGTCTGGAGTGATATTTGGCACATAAAGGGGGCAAGAACCGATACCCCATCGCCGGAAAAGAAGGGCGCAGCACAAAATCGCCCAGCTCGACCAGCAACTCGCCCAGCCAGTCCAGCAAAACGCCCAGCCAGTCCAGCAAGACGCCCAGCTCGCCCAATCGGTCCAGCAACTCGTCCAGCTCATCCGCAAAGTGCTCAGCTCGTCCGGCAAAGTATCTAGCTCGTCCAGCAAAGCGCCCAGCTTTCGCCCTTGGTGAAAATCTATGCCTGAATTGTTTGTGTTTGGGCAGATCTGTAATTTTTTATGGACATGTTGGGGTTTACTTTTTCATGGTTGCCATTGTTTTGGCTGCTTCGTTTTGCTGCTCCAACAGTTGAACTCGATGGTGACGCTAAAGGACGGAGAGATCTCTTCTTGGGAATGAAATCGGGCTTGAGAACGGCCACAATTGTCTTGCTCTCAAAATTAAAAATCTTCCATCACTGCTGCACGGGGCACAGCCACTTCCCCTTTGTCAAAATCCCAAAGTATTGTAACCCAATCTTTGCCACTACTGGTGCAAAGTGAGTCGTCGGCCGTTAAGGACGATAGACGGTGGTCTGGGTTTGTTTTTATTAAATCCATTTAATTACCTGGTTATTCATTCTAGTCGATTGGATTCCCAATGGCAGATTGGTGTGGATTATCCACATTCTGAGGCTTCAGTTAAGAGTGTCGTCCCAAGTTAAGGTAATCATGGGACGTCCCTCCTCCACAGCGTTTGGCTGAGTGGACTCATAACTGTAGTTTTTGTGGCAGACTTGGGCATGTAGAATCTAAGTGTTTTTGAAACTTGAAGCTTTGAATGAAGCCATGAGGCAACATAAGATTTTAGTGCTCAAACCTTCTTCTTTTAGTAAAGGACATGCTTTATCAGCTCAAGCCTTGTATGCATTTTCAAATAGATCTCATGAGTTGTTGGCTTCTACATCTGAATGTAGAATTTCACAAATTGCAATTGGAGACTCTACAAAACTGGATTTTTTTGGATCCTACACAGTGCAGTTAGATAAAGGGTGCATTAATGATGTTATTTTTGTTCCTAACATCTCTGCAAATCTTCTCTCTATATATCAGATTTGTCAATCTGGTAACAGTAGAGTTTTCTTCTAATGATGTAATCATTCGAGAACTACAAAATCCAGACATTGTTGTTGCATCTGGAAAAGTAGATCATAGTTCTCGGTTGTATAAGTTTGTTTCTTTTGAGTCTTCCTTCGGTTCCTCTTTCATTGCACATGCCGATGCTTTGAGTGGGATTTGGCATGAAAGATTTGGACATCTCAACTACAGATTTTTGCAGCAGTTGAGCACACAAAAATTAGTGCTTGGTCTCCCTAAAGTTTCTTGTACTGATGGAGTTTGCCCATGTTGCAACATCAAGATACTTTTCCTAAAGGAAAAGCATGGCCTGCTACAAGACCTCTTGAGTTGGTACATAATGATCTCATGTCATTTCCAACTCATTCATTTTCAGGGGCTAAGTATGCACTCACTTTTATTGATGACTTCTCACATCGTTCTTGGGTGTACTTTCTTAAGTACAAGAGTGAGGTCTTTGCTACTTTTAAAAACTTCAAGGATTTTGTGGAGAAGTAGTCATCTCTTTCTATCAAGAAACTATGTACAGATAATGGGGGGGACTATGTCAATCATATTTTTGTAGAGAACATGGCATTCAAAATCACCTCGTTGTTCCCTAGAACCTTCAGCGAAAATGGCATTGCAGAAAGAAAGAAACAAACACTGGAAGAAATGGAAAATTGTATGATTCAGTCCAAGAACAAGGTACCTTTCTTCTGGACTAACACAGTAAATTGTGCAAATTACATTCAGAATAGGATGCCTCAACAGGAAGTACTACATAAGACTCCATACGAAGCTTGGAGCCATGTTAAGCCTAATGTCTCTACTTTTAGAGTATTTGGCAGTTGAGCATGGGCCTTAATTCCAATTGAAAAATGAAAAGCTATGGAGAAGAAAACCCAACCATTGATATTTGTTGGTTATTGTGAGGACATAAAAGCATATAGGTTATTTGAACCTATCACTAAAGAAGTATTCTTTCGACGAGTTGTCCATTTTGATGAAGTATTCAACCCACATCAAATCCTTCCCCATCTTCAAATTGTCATGCAGACAATGGTGTTGAACATGTTGACAATTTTGCTTTAGAATATGATTATCATCATTTTGAAGTTCAACATCAACATCAACCAGAAGAAAATATACCACCTACACTAACAAGGCATGAGCATCCTGAACAGGAACAACTTGATCAAGAACTACATGTCAGGAGGAGCTTTCGTGAGAGAAAGTGTTAGGGTCCTAACCCGCACATAGGTAGAAAAATATATTCAGATGTAATAAAGGTCAATATTAATAAGGCCTTTCAATAAAATAGAATAAGGCAAATGTAAGAAGACCTAATAGAAGCTTCCGCTTCTAGAAGGATCTTCCTCTAGATGCTTCTTTTTAGTATAAATAGGAGTCGAGGGTATGAGAACCCTAGATTGGAGATAATTGTAATAGAGCTCTGCTCAACTGGAGGTTGCCCCCTCGAAGAGGCCCGTGAACATTGCTTTCAGATTCAAAGTGCTATTTTTGTTGTTATTATTATATCATTTCAGTGTTATTGTGGTGAATGTTCTGGTTATATTGTTGTTATTCTGCCATTACTAGCATTTTATTTATGTTATGCATACATTTTATATCTGGTATATTACAAGTGGTATCAGAGCACTTTCCTCGGTAGAAAGTGTGGGTTAAATTTTTTTTTAGGGTAGAGACATATTCTGGCGTCTTTAAGCCAAAGAGATCCGTCGTTACGCGCATAAACCTGCGGTTGAGGGATTCATACATGCAAGAAATACAAGTGGTACTTAAGCACACATCTGTTGGCCACCCTTGTAACCCCTGTTGGTACCCCTTCGAGTGGTATCGCATCAGACAGCACCTGTGTAGCGATCGGTCTAGATTACCTGAAGCCCTCTTTAGATAAACTGATTGGCCGCCTGATTGATATAGTGTCATCGAGAACAGCACTCGGGAAGATACTCTCTTGTACCTGGGTAGTCGGGTAGTACGGATAAGGGTACAATCTATCCTCCTTAGTTAGTGCCATGAGATATTGGTTCAAGTACTACTGTTGGACCCCGCACATATATCAGAGAGCTATAGCACAAAGCAAACCCTTGTCTGTAGAACCCTTGAATACCTAACCCTTGGGGACAGAAACATAAACAAATTAAAACAAACAAGATCTATTGTCGCGCAACTGTGTTCGGGTTGCCAAGTAAATACACATTTCTTTCTGGTTAAGAATTTGGGCATTTCCTCTCTACAATATTCTTCAGACCGGAGTATAACTTTGTAAAAAAAATAAAAAGTCTGGAAATTTTGTCACCATTATTTCAGACCTATTCCATTGGATTCATCTCTTCGCCCTTATCACATTCATCCATATCATTTTTTCGGAAAAAAAAATTTACCCTGCCCGCCCCTTTTCAGTTCCCCCATCCTCATGGATGACACTCGTAGCCAAGACTTGGAAGCTCACTTAAACACATTGCAATCTAGTCTCATTGAGACCCAACAAGAAGTGAAACAAATTAGTGCTAATGTCGTCACTATCATACAACCATGCAGTCCTTAATGGGAAAAATCAAACAAGACCTCACCACCCAGCTTGAATCAGTCTTTTTGGCACTCTGCACCAAACTACATATCCCTACAGATAACCCTTCCTCTTCCTTACCCCCACATATTGAAGGTGACCATTCCTCTCATTCACATACCTTGCAGAACCATCACTTTCAACGTGACCTACGCCTTCCATGGGTGGATGTGACAAAATTTGATGGCTCGGACCCCTCTGGTTGGGTAACCCAAATGGAACATTACTTCGCTTTATACAGCATTACAAATGACTTGGCCAAACTCTGGTATGGTGTTCTACATCTAGATCAAGAACGTTGGCAATGGTGGAAATGGAGAAAAAATTCTCATCAAGGGTATATTGCTTGGACACAATTTGTGGCAGAGCTTTATGAATGCTTTGACACTGACACCAACCATTTGGGTTGTTTGACAAAGCTTAAACAATTAGGAACAGTGGAAGACTTTATAGCTGCCTTTGAGCGCCTAGCTTTTAGAATAGAGGGCATGTCTGATGCCTTTTTCTGAGAGTGTTTTATCAGCGGCCTCAAGGATGAAATTTGGGCCCATGTCCTCATGGATCGGCCTGAGAGTTGGGTGGAGGCTACCAAAAGAGATAAAGAAGCACAACAGGTTGCATCTTCTCAAAACCGCAAACCCTCCTTCATCCCTCGCCCTAAACCAGTAAATCCCACTACTCCCTCTGCTCCACTGAAGATCCAAAAATTGACCCAGGTTGAAATGGTTGAACGCCAACTCAAAGGCCTTTGTTATAAATGTGATGACAAATATTTCCTGGGCCACAAGTGTAAAGAACAAAATCTTTTTATGGCCATCTCCGAGGAGATTTCGGAAGAAGATGAAGAAATTCCCTCTATGTCTGAATCACATAAATCCACTAACATAACCCCTCCCTCAGACCCTCCCGAAGTAGAACCAGTCATTTCCCTCAATGCTCTCACTAGCTTCTTCGCTCCCGAAACCCTCAAGCTAATCGGTTACATCAAGCATCGGAAGGTCGTCATTCTGGTTGATAGTGGCAACACCCATAATTTTATTCATCGCCGCATTGCCCAAGAAACTCATTGCTACATCCATGCCATCAATAATTTCCAAATCATGATTGCCAATGGTGGTTCCATGAAATGTGGAGGGCGTTGTGAAAATGTGTGTCTCCAAATTGGTGACTACCACCTGAAATCCCATATGTTTGCTATCAACATGGGAGGTTGTGACATTGTGTTGGGTGCAGACTGGCTAAGGACTTTGGGTCCCGTCTCATGGATTTTAAAGACTTAACCATGTAATTCAACCAGGAGGGCCACTAATATAAGTTCCAAGGCACCATCGTCGGTTAACCTGAGATCATTAGTTCCCATCGCATGAAAAATATGCTCAAAAAGGGTCATTCTGGTGTTATCGTCCAACTCCATGCCATACAAGAAACAGAGACACCCTCCATACCACAAGACCTCCAAGCCATCCTTTCTAAACATCAATTGGTCATCTCCACTCCCCAAGGCCTCCCTCCTTCCCATGGTGTTCATGGTCATTCCATTCCCCTTGTACCAGGAAGCCTTCCTTCCAATATTCATTTGTATCATCATCCCTTTTCCCAAAAAAATGAAATTGAAAAAATGGTCCAGGAACTCCTTAATGCAGGTGTTATCCACCCTAGTACGAGCCCCTATTCGTCTCCTATGGTCATGGTCCTGAAGAAAGAAGGTTCTTAGCAAATGTGTCCTGACTTATGTGCCCTCAACAAACTTACCATCAAAGACAAATTCCCCATTCCTGTCATTGATGACCTCCTGGATGAATTGAGTGGTGCCCAATTCTTCACTAAACTGGATCTTCGTTCAGGCTACCACCAGATACGTATGAAAGAGGCGGATATTCCCAAGACTCCCTTTAGAACTCATGAGGGCCACTATGAGTTTTTTGTCATGCCCTTTGGCTTGTGTAATGCCACCTCCACCTTCCAAAGCCTCATGAATCATGTCTTCCGTCCTTTTCTCCACCATTTTGTCTTAGTTTTCTTTGACGATATCCTCATCTATAGAAAAAATTGGACAGACCATCTTGCCCATGTGGATCAAGTTCTCCATCTACTCTCTCAGCACCAACTTTTCCTGAAACAGTCTAAATGTGCTTTTGGCGCCTCAGAAGTAGAATACTTGGGTCATCTGGTTGGCAAAGATGGCGTCAGGGTGGATCCTAAAAAGATTGAAGCTACGCAAGACTGGCCTCACCCAAAGACTCTTAAGAGCTTGTGTGGATTTCTAGGCTTAACAGGGTATTATCGCAAGTTTGTTAAGAATTATGGGAAGATTGTCGCACCTCTCACTGCTCTCCTCAAAAAGAACTCTTTCACTTGGACTCCAGCCGCTGCTCAAGCTTTTCAAACCTTGAAGATGGCCATGTGCACCACTCTAGTCCTCACCCTTCCCTATTTCACAAAGACCTTTGTGTTGTAATGTGATGCCTCAGGGAAAGGAATTGGTGTTGTCCTTATGCAAGAGGGTTGACCTTTGGCCTTTACCAGCAAGCAACTATCTGAAAGAAATCTGGACAAATCCATCTATGAAAAGGAAATGTTGGCTATTCTGCATGTCATGGATCTGTGGTGTCCTTATCGATTGGGGCAATGGTTCCAAATTAAGACAGACCATCAAAGCCTCAAGTATTTTCTGGAACAATGCATTTCCTCCCCAGAATAACAAAAATGGGTGACTAAACTCTTTGGATATCATTATGAGATCATTTATAAGAAAGGCAAAGACAATGTGGATGCGCATGCACTTTCCCAAAAATATGAAGATGAAGGATCCCTTTTTTCTCTTTCATTCATTGTACCAGATTGGCTCCAAGCCGTTCGCCATGAATGGCTACAAGATCCCAAAAGTTTGCAATTGATTTAGCAATTGCATCCCAATGCTCCAGCTTCCCCAGGGTACTCTTGGCTCCATGAGGAACTTCGATACAAAGGTCATTTGTATTTAAGTAAACAATCAAAGCTTAAATCCATGGTACTTTCTGAGCTTCATGCTACACCCACAGCAGGGCACTCTGGGTTCACCAAAACCTATGACAGGGTCAAACGTTCATTTTCTGGGATGGTATGAAATAGGACATTCATAATTTTGTAGTTGAATGTGACTTGTGTCAATGCAACAAGGGAGAAACAGTCAAATCGTCAGGCACACTACAACCGCTCCCGATTCCACCTGCTATTTGGAAGGATATCTCTATGGATTTTATTACCGGCTTACCCAAATCGGGAAATAAATCCGTCATCATGGTGGTTGTTGATCGCCTTTCCAAGTATGCTCATTTATGCTCCCTTCAACACCTATTTACAGCATCCACGGCAGCTCAAATCTTCATGGATCAGGTCTTCAAGCTTCATGGCATGCCACACTCTATTGTTTCTGATCGTGACCCAACTTTCACAAGCATTTTTTAGCAAGAACTGTTCAAGATACAAGGCACAGAATTCCATCTCAACACGGCTTATCATCCCCAAACTGATGGTCAAACAGAAGTTGTCAACAAGTGTTTGGAAACATATTTGAGGTGTTTTTCCTCGAAAAAGCAAAGTCAGTGGGCTCAATGGTTACCCCTAGCTGAATGGTGGTACAACACTTCATACCATACAGCTACACGCATGACTCCTTTTGAAGTGGGATATGGACAGAAGCCACCTTCAGTTCTCTCATACTTATCGGGTGCCTCGAAGGTCCAGGCAGTTGACCTAACACTTACAGCTCGAGAGGCCATTATCCGTACCCTCAAACAGAATTTGGTCATGGCACAGAATCGCATGAAGCAACAAGCAAATCAAGATCGCATTGAACGTCAATTTGCAAAAGGGGATCATGTGTTTCTTCGATTGCAACCTTACAAGCAAACTTCCCTCAAGGTCGAGCATTATCAGAAGCTAGCGCCCAAATTTTGTGGTCCTTATATTGTGCTCAAGTGTGTGGGACAACTCGCCTATAAGTTAGCTTTGCCCAGCCATTCGAAGCTACATCATGTTTTTCATGTTTCATGCTTAAAGAAGGTGATTGGAGGTAAGTGCCAAATTCAAACCAACCTTCCAGAGTTAGCTGAAGAAGGATCCATTTGGATACAACCAAAAGCAGTTTTGGACCAGCGTGAGCGTCGCCTATGTCATAGAACCATCAAGGAAGTTCTATTCCAGTGGAAAGATACAACTCCAGCAGACGCCACTTGGGAACCAACTACCATTCTGCAGCAATTTCCTCATCTCAAGCCTTGAGGACAAGGTTGGTTTTAAGGGGGAAGACATGTTAGGGTCCTAACCCGCACATAGGTAGAACAATATATTTGGATGTAATAAAGGTCAATATTAATAAGGCCTTTCAATAAAATAGAATAAGGCGGATGTAAGAAGACCTAATAGAAGCTTCTGCTTTAGAAGGATCTTCCTCTAGATGCTTCTTTTTAGTATAAATAGGAGTCGAGGGTATGAGAACCCTAGCTTGGAGATTATTGTAATAGAGCTATGCTCAACTGGAGGTTTCCCCCTCGAAGAGGCCCATGAAGATGGATAGTTTTATGATTTCTTCTGGGTTTGATCGTTGTCATTCTGATCCCACGGTTTACACTCACAATCAGGGTACTAACATCTTGATTTTGGTTCTGTATGTGGATGATTTAATTCTCACAGGGAATTCTTCATCTATGATTCAGAGTATTCAGCAAGCATTGTTGGGACAATTTGATATGACGGATCTGGGAATTTTTCATTATTTTCTTGGTCTACAAGTTCTTCGTCCTTCTGAAGGAATCTCCATTTTTAGCAGAAGTATGCACTTGATTTACTTGAGCGCTTTGGCATGGTTGATTGTAAACCTGCCCCTCCTCCATTTCAGTCAGGAGTTACCCTTTCTGCTAGTTGCTCCTCGCCACGTGTTAATCCTTTGTTGTATCGAAAACTGGTTGGGAGTTTGTTGTATCTGACTCATTCACATCCTGACATATATTTTATAGTAGGACTTGTCTCTCATTTTTCTCAATATCCTCATGAGAGCCACTGGAAGGCAGCAAAGCACATTCTGAGGTACATTCAGGATACTACCAATTTTGGCATTCAGTAATCTTCTAGTGCTTCTCAGCTTGTGGGCTTCACTGACTCTAATTGCATTGGTTCAGTTGATGATTGAAATTCCACATTTGGCTTTGTTTATTGTCTTGTCTCCGCACCTATTACATGATATTGCAAAAAGCAATCTGCAATTGCTTTATCCTCTGCGGAAGCTGAGTATCGCGTTGCAGTTCTTGCTAGTGAGGAGGTTCTTTGGCTTCGACAACTAATGACAGAGTTTGGCATTCAACAGGATCATCCCACCACTCTTTGGTGTGATAATTAGAGTGTCATACACATTTATCGCAACCTAGTGGAACATCAACTGACCAAACACATTGATATCTACATGCACTTCATTCGACAACTCATCTAGTATGGTGTTCTCAACTTGGAGTATTTTCCTACTAAAGTGCAAGTTGTTGACATCTTCACTAAACCTTTGGCATAACCTCATTTTCTTCAACTATGATCGATGATTGGGGTGAAGGAAGTTGTCTCTAGGAGGTTATCTTGAGACCTCCTACCTTCACTTTTTTATGTTTTTTTTCTCTCTTTAGGGGAGGAGTTTTTTCCTACTGGTTTTCTCCTTTTCTCCACTTATGAGAGTTTGTATTGGGTACCTTAGTAGGCCTAGTAGCCAGGACCCATATTTTTGAGTTTTTTGTACTTCCCTAAGTTTCACTTATGGGGGGGGGGGTTGATGTATAATTTTACTTAGGAAAGGTAGGGCATTCCATCTTTCTTGGTTGTTTGTGGACAACCACCATGTGCTTCTTTGACTTATCACTGGAGTGGGTAAATTTCCCAACCATCTCTTTTTCTTATTACTCCAATGAGTGATTTATCCATCTACCTCCATCAAAGTTGTCTCCTCTTAACCTATTATAAAAAGAGGATCTCTTCATTGTAATCATGCAAGAAAATCTAATAGATCATTTTCTCCTTTGTAGAAGGTTGTTGGTCTTTGCAGTTGTCTTATTGTGCCTGTGATATTATTATTTTTCTCAATATCTACAACATTTTCTTTTATCGCGGGAAAAGAGAACGATTCTATCGAAACACTTTCTTCCTACAATGGTATTGTAATGTGGTAATGGAGATGGTTAAATGACATTGTCGTGGAAGGTCGATATCTTATAATGAAAAATCAGTGCATTCCTTCCATACATGGCATGCTAGGTTGCATGCCTCACATACGAGGAAAGTTTGTTACTCTCTCAATAGACACCTTATTACGCAGTGCATGCCTTTCATACATGGTGTCATTGAAACTAACTTTTAATTTATATTTCTTATAGTGAACACTATTTAGACCAAAGTAATAAGAAATTTAATTTTTCAATAAAGGAGGACCACCGAATTCTCACTCTAGAGCTAGCTAGAGAGGTTCTTTTGAGAGGATTTAGGGAGTAAATATTTTCATATAGAATATGACCCATCACCAGAGTTTAATTCTTATATGTAATGTCAACACCTCACCATTCCTAGTTGGTTTTTTATGTATATAATATTTGTTGTCACCTTGCCCCATTGACTTCTTGTGCACGTAACAGCTCCTACATATACACATAGAATCCAAATCCTAATTCAATGGTGGCAATCACCGTTTAATATAGGACCAGAGACACAACATTTTAGGAAAATCATCCAACAACCTAGACGTAGGCCTTGAGTCCATTTGTGAGGATGCTTGTCAGTGATATTCCACATCATCATGCATACATGCCATATGTTATTGTGGAGACCATTACTATGACAATTATACCTCCTCCTTCTTGGCCCCGGTCACAGGCCTCCCTTAACTAGCTACACCAAGAGTGTATAGCGATTGTTTTTCCCCCTTCTCCTCACCTTTTCTTTCCCTCGGAGCCTGGATGGATTGAGTCTCTAACTTTGTTACGGATCGAAGTGTATCCCTACCCTCCCCAAGTATAGGTTTGCATTATATTCAATTTCCTTGGGTTTGCATTATCTTCAAGTATAGGTGAACCCAAGGAAATTTCTGGAACTTCACAACACATGACTCATTCTCATGAGTTTTTGGCTTCTACATCTGAATGTAGAATTTCATAGATTGCAATTGGAGACTCTACATAACTGGATTTTTTTGGATCCGGCACTGTGAAGTTAGATAAAGGGTGCATTAATGATGTTCTTCTTCTTCCTGACATCTCTGCAAATCTTTTCTCTCATATTTGTCAATCTGGTAATGGGAAAACAATAGAGTTTTCTCCTAATTATGTAATCATTAGAGAACTACAAAATCCATAGATTGTTGTTGCATATGGAAAAGTAGATCATAGTTCTCGACTGTATAAGTTTACTTCTTTTGAGTCTTCCTTCAGTTCCTCTTTCATTGCACATGTCGATGTTTTGTGTAGGCTTTTGTTAAGAACCAAATATCAATATAGCATAGAAAAACCTCATAAAAAGTACTCAACACCTTGAAAAAGAGATAATTTCATATAATAAGCCTCTTCGAGGGGGCAACCTCCTTTTACCCCACTTAAATGTTCAAGTACAAGATGATTCAAAATGAAAATGTCTCCTTGGTATATATAGGAGACCAGGAAGTATAATTACAACTAATGGCCTAAAGCCGACATAAATAAAATAACATTACTAATATAATATGCCCCAATTAATGGGTAATGAGCCAATATTAGGGCTTAACATGCCCCTCCCCTTGAGACAAGTGTTGTCTGCAACGCTTGAGTAACTTTGGATGCTTTTGTATAAAAGACTCATCTTCCCAAGTGGAATCTTTAGCCGGTAGTTTCCTCCATTTAATGAGATACTCTGAAATGGATCTATTCCTCAGCTGGAGAATTCTTGTGTCAGTGATGGATTCAAGCTCCAATATGATTTTTCCTTCCTCGTCAAGTTCTGGAAATATAGATTGAACTGGGATCTTGTCGCCTATAGCCTTCTTTAAGCATGAAACATGGAAAATTGGGTGTACTTGTGAAGATGCAGGCAGCTCCAATTTGTATGCCATAGTACCAATCTTTTGCAACACCTTATAAGGGCCATAATACTTTGGTGATAATTTATTATTCTTCTTGGCTTGCTTGAGGGACATATGTTTGTATGGTTGTAGTCTTAAAAACACCCAATCCCCTACTTCAAAACTTCTTTCACTACGATGTTGATCTACTTGTTGTTTCATGTGATTATGTGCCATGGTCAGGTTGTCCTTTAAGATTTGGAGAACTTG
>ML777566.1:189734-244088 GCA_009831015.1 Picea engelmannii | reverse complement strand
ATATAAAGAAGCAATTTGTACCTTTTGTGTATGTGGCACATTATGGAGATCAAATAATTGCTCCATCTGAAGTATCCATGTGATTGGGTCCTTGCCATCAAACTTCCTCATATCAATCTTAGGAACGTGGTTGGTCTTCAAACCAAAGTTGGAGTTTCTTCATTCTTGATTCACCTTCCTTGTGTCCTCGTCATGAATTTCATGGGATGCATTTTCACTTTCAAGTGTCTTCTCTGTTACGAAATTTTTCAATACTTCCATGATCTCCCCTTTTAAACCATTCATCTTAGTATCCAACTTAGCTTCCATTGAATCCATCTTAGTATCCAACTTAGATTCCATTGAATCCATCTTCTTTTGTAGTTCATTTATGTCCCTATGCATTTCTTCACCTTCATCAAGAGTCCAAGTAGAATTTTCTGGAGGGTTATTTGGTGTAGAAGTTCCCTTCTTTGGTGGTATGTTGGCCAAGTATCACTTCTGAACCAGTTCTGCTAGACAATATTTCTTCTGTCGTATATCCGAAGTTTTGGCCCTTCTGGGTATCAAAACTTTATTTTATGTAGTTCTCTAATATTTCTTCTCTGCAATGCCACAGGTCTGATCAAAATTGGATGTGCCAAGTGGAATTTATGGTAACTTCCCCACAACTTGCCTATTTTTGTCCTTTCCAATATATCTCACTTGTATAGCGTGCCCCACACAAAATAATTGATATTAAATTTTGAAACTCGCACCAGAAATACAACAGACTGTCCACGATCCAATGAAATCATTCCCACTAAATTTGAATACTCTAGGAATAAGTTATGATTGTTTTACCTGGAACACCTTCTTGAGACTAGCAAATAGGACTAATCAGATACCCTATCTTACACAAGGTGTATATACAAATTTAAGATGACCCAGAAGCTAAAATTTTTACCAAAGATACTTTACTAATTTCTGTAAATATCCTCCAGAGTTCAAGATCTGAAACATTACAAAGAAGATTTTATAGTGAAAATTCCGCAATGACTCAATTCGGGATGATTCCAAAACCCTATCTTGTACAGGTTGTATCTCCGAAAGTATAAGGCCTCAGGAGATAAATTTTTAACCCAACGTACCTTGATCTGTCTACTAAATATCCTCCAAGACGTTCCTTCTGAAACATTGTAGAAAAAAAATTATAGTGAAAATTCCAAGGTATCTCAGATGTAGCAGCGAAACCCCAAGACCTTGAGCTCTGATACCATATGTTAAGAACCAAATATCAATATAGCAAATAAAAACCTCAGAAAAAGTACTCAATGCCTTGAAAAAGAGATAATTTCATATAATAAGCCTCTTCAAGGGGGCAACCTCCTTTTACCCCACTTAAATGTTCAAGTACAAGATGATTCAAAATGAAAATGTCTCTTTGGTATATATAGGAGACTAGGAGGTATAATTACAACTAATGGCCTAAATCCGACATAAATAAAATAACATTACTAATATAATATGCCCCAATTAAGGGTTAATGAGCTAATATTAGGGCTTAACAGCTCTGGCATGAAAGATTTGGACATCTCAACTACAGATATTTGCAACAGTTGAGCACACAAAAATTAGTTCCTGGTCTCCCTAAAGTTTCTTGTACTGATGGAGTTTTTCCAAGTTGTGTCCTTGGAAAACAACATCAAGATACTTTTCCTAAAGGAAAATCATGGCGTGCTATAAGACCTCTTGAGTTGGTACATAGTGATCTCATGTCATTTCGAACTCACTCTTTTTCAGGGGCTAAGTATGCACTCACTTTCATTGATGACTTCTCATGTCGCTCTTGGGTGTAATTTCTTAAGTAAAAGAGTGAGGTATTTGCTACTTTTAAAAACTTCAAGGACTTTGTTGAGAAGCAGACATCTCTTTCTATCAAGAAAATATGCACGGATAATGGGGGGGAGTATGTCAATTAGGAATTCACGGATTTTTGTAGATAACATGCCATTCAGCATCAGCTCATTGTTCCCTATGACCCTCAGCAAAATGGTGTTTCCGAAAGAAAGAATCCAACACTAGAAGAAATGGAAAATTGTATGATTCATTCCAAGAACATGGTACCTTCCTTTTGGGCTAAAGAAGTAAATTGTGCAAATTACATTTAGAATCGGATGCCTCATTAGGCAGTACTACATAAGACTCCATAGAAATCTTGGAGCCATGTTAATCCTGATGTCTCTACTTTTAGAGTATTTGGTAGTCAATCATGGGCCTTAATTCCAATTGAAAAACACAAAGCCATGGAGAAGAAAATCCAACCATTGATATTCGTTGGTTATTGTGAGGACATAAAAGAATATAGGTTATTTGAACCTATTACTAAAGACGTCTTCTTTCGACGAGCTATCCATTTTGATGAAGTATTCAACCCCACATCAAATCCTTCTCCATATTCATATTGTCATGCAGACAATGGTGTTGAACATTTTGACAGTTTTTCTTTAGAAGAAGATGATGACCATTTTGAAGTTCAACATCAACATCAACCAGAAGAAAATCTACCACTTGCACCAACAGAGCATGAGCATCCTAAACAAGAACAACTTGATCACGAACATGAACAACTTGATCAAGAACTGCATCTCAGGAGGATCTTTCATGAGAGAAAGAGGCCTGACAAGTATGGCTATGAGCCAACTAATTTCAGTTATTTTGCCTCAACCTCTTACCTTATTCAGTCACAAACAATAGGTGTCTCTTTTTTAGTCATACTATCTCAAATGATCCACAACAATTTTATGACGTTGTTGACATACCTGAATGGGATGTTTCCATGACAAAGGAGTATTCTTCATTGATAAAAAATCACACATGGGATCTCGTCTCTATTCCAAAGGGAAGAAATATAGCTCACTGTAAATGGGTCTATATGACCAAATATGCAGCAGATGGCTCTATTGACAAGAATAAGGCATGTCTTGTGGCCAAGGTATTTTCACAAGTTGAAGGGATTGATTACTCTGAGACTTTTTCCTCTTTTTCCAAGATGAATTCTATACGCCTTGTTCTTTCACTCTTTTCTTCCCAAGGCTGGTAATTCTACCATATGGATGTAAAGAGCATCTTTCTTCATGGTGATTTAGATGAGAAAATATACATGGATCAACCTCCTGGTTTTGTGCAAGATTTTTCTCTTGTTTGTAGGCTCTGACGTTCTCTGTATGGTATCAAACAAGCCCCCGAGCTTGGTATGAGAAGATGGATAGTTTTATGATTTCTTTCGAGTTTGATCATTCTCATTATGATCCTACAGTTTACACTCATAATCAAGGTACTGATATCTTAATCAAGGTTCTATATGTGGATGATTTAATTCTCACAGGGAATTCTTAATCTATGATTCAGAGTATTCAGCAAGCATTGATGGGATAGTTTGAAATGACAAATCTGGGACTTTTGCATTAATTTCTTGGTCTACAGGTTCTTGAGTCTTTTGAAGGAATCTCCATTTTTTAGTTGAAGTATGCACTTGATTTACTTCAGCACTTTGGCATGGTTAATTATAAACTTTCCCTTACTCCATTTCAGTCAAGAGTTACCCTTTCTGCCAGTTTCTCCTCACCACGTGTTAATCCTTCATTGTATCGACATCCTGACATATATTTTGCAGTAGGACTTGTCTCTCGGTTTTCTCAAAATCCTCATTGATCTGAAAATGGAATGAATATGTTACCAATAGATATTAAAAATGAAGAAGACTTATCCTTTTAAATTGTAAGTGTGTTAAAGGTATGTGTATGAGTAATTGGATCAAGTTACTAACACATAAAATCAATGATTTTTACTTAAATAGGATCAGCATATCAGACTGATAAAAACCATCAATAATGAACACATAACACAACAAATGATAAAGGAGTTCAGCCCTCTCTTGGGCTACATCACCTAGTCCAGCTTCACTTGGATCATTTTCATTATGCTTAAAAAGTGCTCTTACAGTACTCAGAATACAAAATGGATGGCTTCAATGGCTTCAGAATGTCCAAAAACCCCTAGCTAGGCTTTTGCGGCACCTGATTTGTCCAAAAAATGAAGAAGTTACACTTCTTGTAAGTTTTCCCCTTCAAGCTTATTGTACCTGCTCGCCATAACGCACCTATGAATGACTACCCTGGCTCTCGCAGAGTTACTGGGCCTAAAACTCAGCACACATGCACATCCTGCAAAATGGAGCAAATTGTCGAACAGTTAGCGAGTTTAGTGCCCCTTTGGTCGGAGGTGTAGGTCACATGGGGGGGCATGTGGCCACATCCCAGCACCTAATACGGCATTCATGGCTAAACGTGCCCCAAATTTTCGCCAGCGGTCATGTGGAAAGGTCACATTTTGTAAATACCTACGCCAAAGGTTGATTTAGCGTCATGGTAACAGTCATATGGTAGTGTATGCGCCAAGGCTAACAAGAACGGGGGCTAAACTCCATAGAAAATATATGTGCATGCCAACAATCATATGGAAAGAGCGTATGCAATAGACCGCGAGCTGGGGCCTAGCCCTAGCCCTTTAATTCGCTAATTGAATTGTTAAATCAATTCAAATAATATATTTAGACTTCATGTGTTAAGAACCACCGTGGGCGGGCTGGTAGCCCGGCAATGCCAAGGCACTTCCCCCTACCCAGAGGTCGTGGGTTCAAATCCTATGGAGTCTTAAAAATTTTGCAACTGCAATTCAATGAAGGGATGCCACGTGGTATCCCATGACTAGGCCACGTGGCACCATAACACTTGACATCAAACAGACATGTGTAAAGATGTGATTCACCCACCTGTCAACACCTGCCCACGTCAGCATGCCAACTCCTCTACCACATCATTGTACAGTCGTACGTGATGTACGGTCATATTCCACATCAGCATTGTACGAACTCTACAGTCAACAAAAATTTTGCATGTTTATCAAAATGAACAAAACGTGATATCTTTCTCATACGAAATTTGTTTGAATCTGTTCAAGTTGTGTTGGGTTTGTAACGACGAGCCCTACGCACAAGTCCATTTTGAAGCGATTCTAAGAAATTTGATTTTTGAGCTAAATTTGATCCCCTAGATCACACCTCCCCATTGGGAAGCTTTTGGACCTCCAAAAGACTACTTTTACTCAATCTGTAGATGAGGGTACAGTTCCCTCACCCTTACAATCTCAATCCATCCAACCTTTCTTGGATTGATGCCTTTGAGACTAATACGAAACTTGTCGTGCCTTGTTGTGTACTTGGCTTGGCTATTTCTCAACTGCTCTTGAATGGTTTGTTGCACAAACTGAACTAGTTCAATGAACTTCTTGGCCTGGTTATAAGCATGTTGAAAGTGATGTAGATGCTCATCCCAAAACTTAGGATGCTTTCTTTTCAATCTAGCCACTGTCTTTCCCATACCAAAATGGTCAGCAGTAAGAGAAGAATGTACTTCCCTTATCATGTTGACACTTTCACCCTGTGAAAAACATAGCTTGCCAAGATACAAAAGTTTACCATGCACATAGGAATCCAATTCCTCAACTTGGTTAGTACGACAAAAAGTTGCATAGACATTCTTTCCATCAGCATCTAAAGCATATTGTTCCAAATATATCTTATGAATGATAGGATTATGCTTGAAAATAACTAAAGCACTAACATTAGGCCTAGTAAGCATATCAGCAGCTTTATCATAAAAGTCTTTCTTATACCTTATCACCAAGTGGAAAACATAACTTGTCAAGGCATGCAATGGAGTTTTCTTTTCTTTCAATGCTTTCTTCCATATGTCTCCTTCAGCAATAATAGTTGTAATCTTGTTCAAGGATCTGAAATATACCCACATTCACCACATACAATATTTCTTTGGTACCAAACCAATTGGTGACCTGCATGGTGAAGTGCTTGGTTTGATGACCCCTTTTTCAAGCCACTCTTGGGCTTGTTTTTTGTTTTCAAAATTCTCCCTGACTGACATCCTGCACATGTCAATGTTTGGAAGAGGACTTCCTTGCTGCAATAGAATCTCTTGTTGGACACCCCTTTTAGGAGGCAGTCCCTTTGGTTCCTAAAACATCTCAAAATTTTTGTTATCAACCTCAGACAAATCAGATTGTAACTTTGTATCACATCCTTTGAGAACTTGTTCTTCATCATTGTCTTTGTGTTTAGTCATTAAAAGTACAAGGTTCTTACTAGCATTGACTAGTCTTTTCATTTGTCCAGCATTTGTAAGTGACAAATTCATCTTCTTTGTATGTGCTCTAACAATGTAGTCAACTCCATTTTAAAACAAAATGATACTTGTTCTCATGACAAACAAAAATGGCTCTCCTATCATATAAGTATGGGCTTCCAAACACAATACCACAAATATCCAATGGAATAACATCAAGCTCTACCTCATCTATATAGTTTGCAATGATGGAAAATCTGAGTTTACACCTTCTTGTCACATGCAATTTGGAATTGTCACATATCCAACCTAAAGGGTATGGTTTAGGATGAGGAGTAATTTCCAAACCTAGTTTCTTGACAATGTCTTCAGAAATAAAGTTCGCTTGTGATCCCATATCAAAAAGAGTATCTATCTTGGTATGTTTTGAAATTACCCTTATGTGGAAAATCTCTATCCTATATTTTTCATGTTGAGTTTCATTGATGGCAGAAATTGAAGAACTAGTGCTTGCAATAGAATTCTTACCTTGTAAACCCATGGTTGTGATCTTTGTTTCATCTTCCGAATCAGATTCTAAATCTTATTGTACAGTTGCAGCAATGTTTGGCTTCTCTTTGTTGTTGAAATGATTGGGTCTCTTTTCAAGATGAAGTTTCCAACAATGGTCTTCATCATGGCCATCCTTTGAACAATGTTTACAAGAGAGTTTCTCCCTCTCTTTCTTTACTGAAGTATCTTTCTTTCCATTTCCTTCAAACTTCCTCTTTCCCTTGTCTCTTTTAAAAAACTTATTGCTTCCCTCTTGAGGTTCATTCCTTCCTCTTTCCTCTAAATGAGTAGCATGCACACATACTTCATCTAGATTTGAAGGATTAAACATAAGTATGGTATGCCTTAAGTAGCTATGCAAACCTCCAATGTATTTTAGCAAAGTATCTTGCGAAGGCAAATCTACACCCAAAACCAAAGCTCTTCTCCTAAATTCTTGAGTGAAACTTTGCACATCTTTCCCTTTAGCTTGCCTAAAGTTTTTCCAATCCATAATAGCTTTCTACATGTATGCTAATGGATAAAATTGCCTTTTAATTGAAACAATAAAATTATTCCAAGAGGATAAAACTTTACCATGCTTCTTCATGTCCTCTTGAGTTTTGGCTTCCCACCAAATGAGTGATGCACTATCCAATATTAAAGAAGTAAGTTGAATCTTAGTTTCATCATCTATGATTCTTTGTATCCTACAATACACTTCAATCTGATGAATCCAGTTATATAATTTCTCAGAATTTACCTCTCCATTGTACATTGGCAATTCAAACTTAATATCAAGCTTTAGCAAAGGAGTTTGTAAAGGATTTTTACCATGTCCTTTTGGAGAATATGGAGGTGCTTGTGAAATGGTGGAAGAGGTGGAAGATGGAGGTGAAGGAGGTGGATAATCACCACTCCCTCCATTTCCATTTGGAGTTTTATCACCATTGTCTCCATTTATCTTTGGAGGTGTTGTTTCAGAGTCTGTACTTAAGGCTTAGAAGTACAGTGTCTAGGAATCCGAAAGTGAGTAAAGGGTAGAGAAGAGAGAAACGTCAACCTTCGTTTTCTGTGTTGGTGTTGTCTAGCTTCCAATTGTTCCTGGATGTTTATATCTCGTTCAATCGCTGCCCATGAGCGTTCGAGTTCAACCCGGGTAGTGGCTATTTTAAGAATAGTATCGAAAAGGTTTAAGGAAATGTGTGTTTGATTTAATAATCCGGGTTCGATATTGGGTTGTGTTGGTACAGGGACAGTCATGGAGGAACAGTAAAATAAGACAACCTCAAGGGGATTTTGAGTGTTGTCTCAATTCGGTCATATAAAAGAGATTTTACGGTTTCAGGAATGCAAAATGAATGCAAATCAAAGGCTCTTTCCCGTAATTGGGTTATATTTTAATAAAATGTATGAGGTGGGAGAAAACATTTAGCTGTCTATCGAGTAAGGCTCCTATCAAGGGAGAATCTTACGTATAAACAGAAGACGAAAAATGTAAAGAAATAACCTGATGAAGCAGAAAATATATATAGAATTCTGAAAGTGTTGACTGGTCTTATACCTGCTGATAGCTAGTACAGAAGAAAAAAAGTAAACAATATAGAAAACTAAAATTCATTCACTATAGTAGAGGTTGCACTAAATTATAGTGAAGCATTCATCAGATACGAATATGAAATGAAAAGAAATATGAGATACAAGAAAACAAACTCATAACATAGTCGTGACGGAATTGAGAATCTTTGGATTTGCTTTATTTAACTCTCAAAATGTAAAACCTCTGTTACAATTGACACAAAAAGGTCCAGCCTATTTTCTTTCTTTCTATGGTATATTTATACAGTTTTACAATAAGATGGAATCTCAATCGTTGCAAAATTTTCAGTTATGATAGGGAGGAGAGCAATCGCTCCATTTCTTCTTCTTTGTCTTTATTTGGTGCCAAAATCTTGTCCTCGTGCGTGCTCGGTACAGGTGACACATCTTTCAACCAGTCGAGATATCAGCCTTGACGGTTCTTCTTGACAATTGGTTTCAAAAGAGTAACAATCTCGGGCTAATTGCGACAACATGTCTTCCATCTGTCTGTCTATGATGTCGATAGCGCACAATTGCACACTTGGTTTAATCATACATTTATCTATTTGGACTATGTCTGCCATAGTCACTTGTGAGATCTCGGCCGAATCTCTTTCTTCTTTTTCATTTAAATCAAGTGATATTTTTGACATATTCATTTGAATCAATGCCTCGGCATTGCCTCTGCTATCAATGCCTAGCAGATTACCATCTATAGAACTGAAATCCTCTTCTAAGGATTTTGTTACCCTCTTGGATTGCAGCTTACCTTTCGAGATGTTGTGTTCCCATTCTTTTAATAGAATATTTCCTCTGGTTTTCTCCGAAATGGTAAACCTGGGAGTACTTCCCGATTCACTATTGTTTGTAGCTATCACAGCCTCTTGAAAGGCGACCTGTGCTGCTCCAGCTTCTCTTTCTCTAACAGAAAAATTTTCCAAAACTTGATTAACCAGTAAGCAGTTGTCCCGAATCACCTCTACCTTGGCGAGTAAATTTCGCTAGGCTGTAGAAACTCTACTTTGAATCTCCATCGCTTGGGACTAGAACATCCCGATATATATCACTTTACTTTCGGCGATTTCCACTCTAGCCTCTAGCTATTCGATCAAATCTTTTTTTTGGCCCGCTTGCATCTGACCATTCTGAACCACCAGTTGTGCTTGTTCAAGCTTAGTCTTGAGCAGCCCTATCTCACTTTTATCGGCCAACCTTGCTTGCTCTATTCCTACACTCGCCTGGTCTTTGGCAGCCTCTGTTGTTGTGGCTAGTCTGGCTTCTAGGGTTTTGATGAGGTGATTTTTTCATTTCAACTGGTTTTTCAAAACCCCGACTGAAAATTGGTTCATTGTGGCATATGCCCCTAATGTCCCAGCTATTTCCGTTATGAATTGTTCATTCTTCTTGTCCTTCCCATCAGTCATAACTTTGTATTTCTTGGCTGTCGATTCCCCTTCCTAATATAATTCTCTCTTTACCACTGCCTTTCTCTTCTTATCAAAGAAGAACTCATTTGGAGGGATCTCTTCACCCCTATAGGCCTCAATTCTTCATTTAAGATCCACCCTACGTCAATATTTCCCTGAGTTAACTACAAGGGAGTAACTGATGCGATAGGATCTCTGATTTTCTTTGTTGATTGTCCTGGAGTAGTAACCGAAGTCTAATTCTTTGGTGGGTCAAGAGTCCTTATCTCTGCTTTCAGAATCTTAGTTTTCTCTTCCCCATCCTGGTGTTTTTCTTGACCGGGAGTCGCATCCTTGGAGCCTTCTACATCTTTTTGTTTCACCTTCGTTGTACTCGGATTCTCACCCCATAATACTGCGGGAAGACAACTGCATCGATGTTCTTGGAATTTCATAACATAGGCCCTCTATTCAGGTGCTAAGGTTTGTATCCGAGCTAAAATCTCGGCATAAGATCTTGCACCTCGAAAAATGTCATCTGAGGGTGAATTTTCGTGTTCAAATCTCTTGAGTCCGCAACTGGCCAAATGATTATTCACGACCCTTTGCGGATCGTGCTTCTTGAATTCAATAAGGATCAATTTTAGGTCTTCCAAGGCTGTTGCCTCATCTTTAGAATGCCTGAAATCTAACAAAGAATATGAATTTAAATGAACAGGAAAAGGTGGCCATACCTTTTTTGAGTATCCCTTAAGCTCCTTCCTTATACCACTGATTATTGTTTGTCTAGCAACCTCACGACAAGCCAGCTTGTCGGGGATGAATAATGGAAATGCATGTGGGGGAACAGAAGCCCTGAAAACTCTGAGATATGAGAATTCGGCTTCTACATACCAGTCAACTATGCTCCTCAAATTCGTCACTATATTGTCCGAGATCCTGGGTGGCGGGTGGCCGAAAATAGTGACATGTAGTGATACCATCACCCAGTTGAAGATTTCATATACGAAATATGTCGCTTTGTTTTCCCAAAACTTCGAATGATAGACGTGGATGGGCTCGTCCTCTGCTGGAATCCAACTCCATCTCATTAAGGGAAATGGTGTTAGAAAACACACGGCGTCCATAATGTATGCGGACATAAAAAATGAAGAAATCTTTTCGCTCTCTTTCTACGCCCAATACTCTGTAACCCGACTGGTCAATCTATCAGACAACATTTTCGCCGAGTCGAAGGAACAGCCTTCGACGAATTGATGTATTAGTGGCACCCATTGAAGAAAGAAATGTGAGGTGTCCTCTCTCTCGTATAATCTGCATGTCATCATAGCTACATAATTGAACTGTGGTTCCAAGGAAGCTATTGAATATATACCATTAGTGTCTGCCCTGAACTTCACAGGGTGCGAAACCCAATCTCTTATTAAGCTAGACATAGTCTTGTCATACTACACACATTCCTTCTATTTGAACTTTTCCAAGAATTCGGCATCATATGTAAGGTCAGACGTTGTGGGCAACTTGTACATAGCTTGCAGATGTTCAGGTCTGAAAGTCCTGATGGTGACCTTTTGCTCATTGATGATGGTTTTGATTGGTATGTCCACATGGTATAATGCCCATTGGACCATATCATAGTAGGGGAGCAGTTGTAGCCTGGTCGCCACTTTATGCATTCCCGATTGAATGACGATCTTATATTTAGTGGTTATGTCGTCTTTTTCATTGTCGCTGGAATCATCAGAATAATCTACTAATTCGGCCTGCAGAACATCAGAAACGAACGACCAGTTCGGGACAGAGTCGACACTTTAAGGTGAAGTATCAGCGACGTTGTTTGAACCTTGTCCTGAAACCTCAACATTGCCTTAAGATGCTTTTTGTGGGGCCATGACGGGAGATCCTGCTTTAGCTCTTCTGCGATAAAAATATGTATACATACAGAAGTTAGCTCACTGAGAAAGTGTGCTCTGCGTAATATAGAAATGAATTTGTTATAATGAATAACAGCTCTATATATTCGAAAACTCGGTACTTTTTAAGAACCGATCGGTCAAATCATGTTTAGAAATAAATTTAGCAATAAAAACCCAATCTTTATTTGTCGATTCGCCTTATTTCTAATTAATGCCATAAATTTTGGCAGTTCGAAATGTCAGTTGGCGTAAGGAAGAATTAATACTACCTCGTAAACTGTGAAAGCATCAAAACATGGAAGATACTGATTTAGCTTAATTAATCCAGTTTTACCAAAGTTAATTAATCTTTCTGTACTCATTGTATCAGGAATTTTTTCTTTAACCCTTTGAACCTCTAACACCCGAAATTGCGATGATTAACTTTGGTTAATAAAAATGTAATTGTGATTAGGCGCTTAATTAATTACATAATTATTTATATCGCCATATCGCGACTCGGAGCTTCGAAGGTATAACTTTCGGGAAATTTGCATGTCGAGTCATGAAACCGCGAGATCGCGATGATACGTTTTAATTAAAAGGGAGGATAAAATCGGATTAAGTGTTTAATTAATTATGTTCATATCTTTATCGCGACTCGGGGCTTAGACAGTGTAGCTTTTTAAAAGAGAACACGTCGAGTGGCGAATTGCCGACAGAACTCAACCATGGCTTAGCTTTTACCTTTAACCTTGACACGGGTTACTAAAATAAGAACTTTGTGATTTCGGCTATCGGGGTTACGACAATAAGTCTTTTGGATTTAGTGAACGCCGAGGTGCGAAAACTCGATGATGTTTAATCGTGATTTAGGAAAATTATACTCTCGTTACTGCCCTGGGTAAAAATTTAAAGCGATTTTGTCGTTTCGTTGCTCCGGACTTGTGAACTACGTGATCTATAGCATCCAACATACGAAATCCCGAGGTAGAACAAAGGGGGGGAAATTTTGACGAAAAGTAGAACTCGCCTCGAGAGTACAATAATTATCGTTGCTTGCGTGATAAGACTTCGGAGATTTTGAAACCACGGATGGAAAATACTAAAACCATCTTTCGATTTCGAGCATTAAGACATGAAATTCGAGACGGGCTAGAAAAACAAAGGCGGCTCCAACATAGGCTCCAACTAGGGATCTCATTTTCTTGTAATACGGGAAGAACAGTAGACCACGTGCCAATATTGGGTAAATGGAGTCAATAGATTCAATCAGGAAAAAAGGTTCCTGAGAACAGGGTATCGAAGGGGAAAGAAACTTCGCTTTTTACCTTGAAAATATTTTCAAACTCAGATACTCTTTTTTAAACTTAGTCATAGTCCCTTTCACGACTTTCCCTTTCCCGTTACTAAATTCAGGTCTGCCTTAAGACAATCAAAATAGTTCTAGGAGACCCAGCAAATCTTGTGGCTATCAACTTGCATCAAAAGAAGAAGATTATATGTTTTTAATCAGGAAGCCCCGTCTGAACTTGGGATGTAGATCAGGTTTTTAAAAAGAATTGGCTACCAGAGTAGAGTGATATTCATGTATAACAGCCTTACAGATATCTCAGATATTGATTCACTGCCAGCGAGCCTGTTCAATACCCCGGTGAAGTTATCTAGCCCCTTTTATTGAATTTCCTTTCACCACCTCGGAATATATTTGTGCATTTAAATGCTGAGACGAGGGAAATCATTTCTGAATTTCCTTTCATCATCTCTTGGACTAGATGGGGGCAATCATTTCTGAATTTCCTTTCACCACTTGTCTTATAATTTTCTTTTTAGAGCACGAAGATGGGGGCAATCAGTTTGTATCAGGGCTGATATCTGTGTAATATTTTGCATTATAGGTTTGTCAACTTACTTTGATTACTCGGTACCAACCTTCCCTCAACCTTCACAACACTTTCATTCTCAGGGAAAAAAGGGAAAATAACTTTCTTAGGGCATTCTATTTTAGCAAGCCTCAATCCTCCGATATTGTTGAAAAACCTAGGAAAGTTAGGATCACTTTAAGCGTCCCTTCGTTTAGCAGGGGATCGAGGAGTTGTGAAGACCCGCTTTCTTTCCACAATTTTCTTTGAAGCTCACAAGGTTGAAACAAAAACTCTTATCCCTTCTTATGCGAAATAGAAAGATGCTGACTTTTTAAAAGGTAAACCCGGAGATAGAAAAGAGTGACAGGTAGTGACTTACGGACTGAAAATACAGAGGTCAAAAATTCAAAACTGACTCTTGTAGATCTTTTTCGGGGGTACTTTACTTTGACTGACTGCTTTTAATTTGAGTGAATCGTTTAATTTGTCTTATTTTTCGTAGACGATTAAACAAAGAAACAATTATGTTATTTATCAGTTCAGACGATGTTGCTGCTTAAATGAAGTTACCTCGGTTTTCTTTAATAGTCCTTTAGAACATGTCTTTTAGGAAATCTCATCTTTACCTTTTCAATTCAATTTCTTTGCACAATATCAAAAATCTTGGGTATCACCTGTTTAAGACGATTTATTTCTGACACCAACTTTCGGTTTACTTCTCCTGCTTGTTTTGTGTGCAACTGGAATCCTGTAAGAGGAAAATACGAAGGTTATTGGGGCTATCCGAAAGGTGTTGAAATTTCATGAAAGAAAAAAGAAAATCAAAAGCAATGCATAAATGAAAAATATATATATGTCTACAAAATATATATATAAGTATACAAAATTTCTTCTTTTTTTCTTGTTTTTTTTTTTTTTTTAGGCGACTGTTATGTCATATAATGCTTCAGATAACGCCCGCTGATAGGGGAGTTGATGATTTCACCGTCTATATCTTCCAGTAGGAAAGAATTTTTTCCCTCCAAAGTCGAGACTCTGAATGGCCCATACCAGAGGTGGTCAAATTTACCATGTTTTGTTGCTTCTTCCCTTCTTGCATCCCACCTTAATACTAAATCACCTAGGAGGAAATCTTTGTCCTTTACTCTGCGGTCAAATAATGCCTTCATGTCATCTTGGTACTTCTGCAACTTTTCATCTACTTCGACCCTATGTTGTTGAACCTCAATCAGCTGATTTATCCTCCTAGTGACATGATTGGGTTCTTCATTTTGATCTTTCCATAACTTCATCACTGGAAGCGCTAGGTTTATAGGTAACACAGCATCTGTCCCATATACCATCTGAAAAGGTGAAATGTCGATAGACCTTTTTGTGCTTATGCGATTCGCCCACAATGCGTATTTTAAGTGCACATGCCAAGACCTTTTGTTTTCATCCAATACTTTCTTGATTATATTTACCAAGCTCTTGTTAGATGACTCAGCCAATCCATTTCCTTGGGGGTAATACACTGTGGAATGGCCCAGAACGATGTTATAATTTTGACAGAAGTTGATCATAGCCATAGATTTAAAGTCTTGGGCATTGTCTGTAACTGTCTTTCGGAGGCAACCAAATCTAGCCAAAATGTTGTCTTCTAAGAAATCGATTACCACCGAGTCTGTAGCCCTTTTGGTTGGAATGGCTTCCACCCATTTAGTAAAATAATATGTTGCGGTTAAGATCCACTTGTGTTGAGCACTGGAATGGGGATTAATCTCGCCTATGAATTCTAGACCCCATTGCTGAAATGGGGCTTCAGCTTTGACTAGAACTAAAGGCAATGTCGGGAGCTTCTGTTTACCTGCAAATAGTTGACAAGGGTTGCAGGCTCGGACGTTGGCATTAACGTCCGAAAAAAAAATTGGCCAGTAGTACCCAGCCCTCAGAATTTTGTAAGTTGTAGCTCTCCATGCATGATGCCCCCCACAGACTCCCTCATAAAATTCATCTATAACCCGTTGAGTTTTTGATTCAACTAAACATACTAAAAATAAACCGAGTGGATCTTTCCAATATAACTGACTTTCGACGATACAATATTTAACCGCATGAAGTTTTAAAGTCTTGGATTTTGATGGTGATAGCTCATTTGGGCATTTTAGAGTTAGCAGGTATGATATTGTCTCTGTACCATCCTGATGATATGAAATTCTCTCCGATCTTGTTTGGGCCTGTTTGCTCATTCAGCTCGTTTAGGTTCATGTCTTCGTCGCCTTCCTACAGGCAATTGATACCTAGGGCTCTGAAATTTGACTCAGCTAAGAGTTTGGCCAGGCCTTTCCCTTTTATCAATTTGGTCAGTTTGACTTCCAGATCAAATTCTTGGATTTTGGCAAGCCATCGCCCTCTTTTTCCATCGTTGTCTGGTTGTACCAAAATATCTTTCACAGAAATGTTAGGTACGTACGCAATTATCTTGGAGCGTAGTACATATGGTATGAATGCCTTTAATGCTTTTACCATGGCGTACGCTTGTTTTTCTATTATATCATACTTCAGTTCTGTGTCTCTAAGGCTCTTGCTAAAAAAGGCGATCGGTTGTTCGAAACCTTCTTCGTTCTTTTGTAGGAGCACCGCGGCAATCGTGTGCCTGGAGGCAAATGAGAAAATAAGAAAATATTTTAGATAGTCGGGGATCGCTAACACAGGTGCCTCGCTTATGACTTTCTTAATGTGTGCGAATGATGCTTTGGCCTTGATTGTCCATTTTACTTCGTTGTCCTTTTTCAACATACCTGTGATCAGTTTTACAATCTCAGTGAAATTTGGGATAAATCTTCATAAAAAAATTATTCTTCCTAAGAAAGATTGAATTTCTTTTACATTTCTGGGAATATTTATAGTATCTATCGCTTTAATCCTCTTAGGATCAATCCTGATTCCATCCCTAGATACGATATGACCCAAAATCTTACCTTCCCGCATAGCAAAATGTGATTTCTTTGGATTTAAAGATAGACCAAACCTGCGGCAATTTTCGAATGTCTGTTTAAGATGTATCAAGTGTTCTTCATCGGTTTTAGAGAAAAACGTCAAATCGTCAAGATAAATGACTATGAACTTATCCCTTTCACCGATGAAAGAGATGTCCATCGCGCACTGGAACGTGGCCCCTACATTCATAAAACCAAAATTCATTTTATCATACATGAACGTACCCCATGGTGTAGTGAAAGCGGTTTTTTCTCTATCTTGTTCATTCATGGTGATTTGATTATAACCAGAGAACCCGTCAATCATAGACATTCGGTTGGCTCCAACTACCTTTTCTAGCACATGGTCCAATTTAGGTAGTAGATAGTTGTCCTTAAGAGACGACTTATTTAGATTTTTGAAATCCACACACAGTCTTATTTCCCCATTCTTTTTCCTGACCGGGACCAGGTTTGCTACCCAGTCTGAATATCTCAGAGGTACTATTATTTTTGCATCTAAAAGTTTCTTAACTTCCTTTTCGATCACAGGTAACAAAATGGGGTTGATCTGCCTTAGTTTTTGCCTAAATGGTTTGACCCCAGGCTTTAGAGGTATGTTGTGATCAATTACGGAAGTGTCATATGTCCTTAACTCATTATAAGACCAGGTGAAAACATCCTTATACTGTCTGAGTAGGTCTTTATACTTACTTTTTATTTCGGGAGGGAGGAATTTGGATATTTTTACCATCCCAGATTCTTCTTTGGTTCCTATATCACAGTCCTCCACTTCTTCTAGTTGGGGTTGTAAGGCGGATTTCACAGGTATGTCGTTTTGATCAAAAAGTCTTTCTAGAGGGATCAATCCTTTCAGAATCTGGTTGTTTGTAAGGACCAGCATGTGATGATTTGTGATTTTGTCTTGAAAGATTTGAGGGTCTTCCCCTTCTTGCATGATCCATATATTGTCATTTTGGTTTTCTTGATCTGTGTGGGTTTCAGAAAAATCACCTATTGCTTCAAGAAACTTCTTAATTTGATCATCATCCTCAAAAACCTGTCAGTGCTGGATGTTATCTGGTACAGATGGTCTGTGTCTAATCTCTATGTGATACTTCAATTTGAAAGTCGTGGGAGGAGTGAAGTTTGAAGTTGCTTTAGCTAATGCATCATCATGTAATTTCTTTGCGCGTGGGATGAAGTGGACATTTACAGAAGAGAAAAAGTTTTCCATCAGATCCGAGGCACAATTCCTATATGATCTTAATCTGGGATGCTTGGCTTGGTACTATTGATTTATTTGTTTGACTATTAACTCTGCATCTTCGTATACCTCTAAGTTATTTATTTTTAGCTTCCTGGCAGCCTCTAATCCTAAGACCAATGCTTTGTATTCGCATACGTTGTTAGTATAATCTATATCCCATTGCAGTCTATAAGAAAAAGGAACAACAAACTTTCCTTCGGGAGCCACTAAAAGCACTCCTGCACCAGCCCCTTCACAAGATGAGGCATCGTCAAAATACATTTTCCAGACACTGGTGCTACACAGATCCTCTATCATGTAACCTGACTCTTCCTGCTCTATATCGTTTTCCTCTGGATAACCATCTAAACCGTCATCAAAAGATAAGATACAATTTCCTAAATCTTGATCTGCAATGTAAATAGGGAAATTGTTTAGGTTTTGAGGGTCACTTACTATATATGCTAATCTCTTTTCTCTGTACAACCAAGTAAATTGCCCACCAAACACAGGAATTCTGGAAAATGTCATATCCAGTTGAAGAGAACCCCCCAGCTTGGCTCCCCATGACCTAGACAACAGTAAGCCATACTTAGGGGGAATATCATCAATAACCACATCCATCAAGATACTCTTAACCGGGACCTATGCCAGGGTAACTACTAAATCCTTTATCATTCCCATACACTTAACCCTCCTCAAGCCAAAAGAGTAAATATCTCCGTAAGGTTTGGTGATCTGGAGACCCAATTTGTCCATAATAATTTTAGGCATAACGTTATGGGAGGCTCCGGAGTCTAACATGCAATTATGTAGCAATTGATCGTATACATTTAAAGTGATATAAAAGGGAGCAATAGTGTCTTTGGACCCTTCAAAATGTGGACCAAAGGTGATGTTAGGTTTTTCATCTTCCAGGTTTAAAACATCAGACTGGCTTTCTAGCTCTGAGACACACATCACTTTGGTAATCTGCTTCCGATAAACGGGGTTTTTTGCTAGTTCTAGCAGAGGGATTGGTATCTTAATTTTATTTATCTCATTTTCAAAACTGAAAACTCCGCTCACCTTGTTTGTTTATTTAGTTGGGACTTCCGAATCCTTCCTTTCCAACTTATTCGTTTGGACCGCTTTATTACTCATGGTCTTGGTTGAAGGCATAATTTTATTAGTTGTTTCGGTTCCTTGTGCTTGGGTCTCAACTTTTCCCACTTCGGACTCTTGTGTGCTTACTACTTTCACTTTGTTGTTAGGTAATAGGGTCTCTTCCAGAGTAGGCTCATAAGTTTGACCTCTTGGGAGGATTTTCTTAGATTGAGTAGTTGAAATGAGCTTACTCTTAGATCTCAAGTTGTACTTAGGTTGGATCTCAGCCATTATCATTTCAGTTTCTTGTTGAGAGCCACAAAGGTCAGTATGATCACTTTATTCACCCTTAACCAATGGTTTTTTAGTGTTTAGAGATTTTTCATAATCTTCTCTAGTCAGATACAGTTGTGTGTATTCATCATCGAAGTTCGTGACATCATTTATCCGAATCTCCAAAATCTTGGTTCACTCCTATAAAATTTTCGCTCTTTAGGGGAGCTTGTATTTTTTATCTTCGTTTTTTATCTATCTTTGTTGGTTTAGGGGGTTGGGGTTCCTCTTGAAATCCTTTTTGGTGAAAGAATCAACTTTGGCCTGTTCTACCTCCATTCTGGATATTTTATTAGACAGTTCTTTAATCACCCTGGCCATATTTTTTACTTTGTCATTTGTGGATCTATTAGACCCTGATGGAACTTCTTGTTCTCTAAATCGTTTAGTTTCTCGGTTTCCCGTTTCTACTTTAGCTTTAAGCTTACCAGAACCCATCATATTCGACTCAATTTCTACAGCGTCATCCTACATTCGGTTTAGAGTGGCTCCCCTTCTTTCTTGCAAAATGAGTGCAAGATCCGGTTCGAAGGCCCCTGTGAAAGTTACTTTGGCCGCGGGTTGGGACTGTTTAACCTCGGTTGGGATTTTGTTATACATCTTGTTGAATCTTTGAATAAACTCCATAACTATTTCTGAATTCTTTTTTCTTAAAGACCCAAATTTGGTTAAATAATATAGGTGGTCCTTTCTTTTGAGCCATTGTCTAAGGAAAGCATCTTCCAAGGCATCACAAGACAAGATAGATGTTGCAGGTAGACTCTGAAACCAAGTTCAGACCTGGCCTTCGAAGGTTTGGACAAGAAGCCTCAAATACATGTCCTCATGTTTGATACCTAGGATGTCTGCGAATTGATCAAAGAAATTAATGTGTTCGACTGCCGTCAAATCTCCTTCCCCAATGAATTTTGGAAAAAAATTTATATAATTTTCGGGAAGGTCGTGCAGAGGAACGGGCAATACCAAGGGAGCATATCTTGCTACAACTTTCACAAACACTCTGGGAGGGGGGGTAGGCCCTTGGCCTCCAACTCCTCCTATAGGATCTCCTCCCCCTCCTCCTCCGATAACCCCTCCACCTCCTCCTTCGGCGGCTGACATCGTTATTAGTGGAAATTCGTAAAGGGTGTTTCAGAAAATTAAAAGTGAATCTTTATTTTCTTCGTGAAGAAGAAAATCCGACGATGAATGATAAGGAACGTGAGGACTTGGTTCCTCAGATTTGCAAGAGACAAAATCAGGAGAATCGACGGGTGTGGAAACCAAATGTGTAACACACTCTTCAGAATTAGGTGAGGTCGGGAAATTTAACTGAAGGAAAAATGGTATGTCAACTGCCGACAAACTTTCAAAAGGGCCCTTTCCTTTGTGTACTAAGGGGATTGTCGGATGAATCTCACTCCTAACTTCGGAGCAGTTTTACGTTAGATATTTAGTATCAAAGAGAGGACTACGTGAAGTTGAAGGTTCGGAAGAACTCTTAGTCTTCATTTGTGGGTGTTTAAGCTTATAGACTGCAGCAGTTGGCTTAAGAGAGCCTCTCGCCTTTAGAATCTTCTCGGGATCGGTAACGGGTGTAATCTGCTTACCATCCAGGTTTTGTCTGGTATTCCTTCGACCGGATGCCAGTTTATTATTTGTGGAGTCGCCAAGTGAAAGATTGGAAAGCCTTAAAAAAGTGTGTACTCTTTGTTCACTATCAAAGGGTAACACTTTCAATGAAAAAAAAATGTCGTTTTCCTAGGGAAAAATTTCGTAACTTCGTTCCCCGGCAACGGCACCAAAAAGATGTTGTTCCAGAGTCTGTACTTAAGGCTTAGAAGTATAGTGTCTAGGCATCCAAAAGTGAGTAAAGGGTAGAGAAGAGAGAAACGTCGACCTTCGGCAAGGGAAACTAGGGATGATTTCTATGTTGGCGTTGTCTAGCTTCCAACTATTCCTGGATGTTTATATCCAGTTCAATCGCTGACCATGAACGTTCAAGTTCAACCTGGGTAGTCGTTGTTTTAAGAATAGTATCGAAAAGGTTTAAGGAAATGTGTGTTTGATTTAATAATCTGGGTTCGATATTGGGTTGTGTTGGTACAGGGACAGTCATGGAGGAACAGTGAAATAAGAAAACCTCAAGGGGAGTTTGTGTGTTGTCTCAATTCGATCGTATAAAAGAGATTTTACAGTTTCAGGAATGCAAAATGAATGCAAATCAAAGGCTCTTTCCCGTAACTGGGTTATATTTTAATAAAATGTATGAGGTGGGAGAAAACATTTAGCTGTCTATCGAGTAAGGCTCCTATCAAGGGAGAATCTCACGTATAAATAGAAGAAGAAAAATGTAAAGAAATAACCCAATGAAGCATTAAATATATATAGAATTATGAAAGTGTTGATTGGTCTTATACCTCTTGATAGGTGGTACAGAGGAAAAACAGTAAAAAATATAGAAAACCAAAATTCATTCACTATAGTAGAGGTTGCACTAAATTATAGCGAAGCATTCATCAGATACGAATATCAAAATGAAACGAAATATGAGATACAAGAAAACAAACTCATAACACAGTCGTGACGGAATTGAAAATCTTCGGATTTGCTTTATATTAACTCTCAAAATGTAAAACCTCTGTTACAATCAACACAAAAAGGTCTAGCCTGTTTTCTTTCTTTCTATGGTATATTTATACAGTTTTACAATAAGATGGAATCTCAATCGTTGCAAAATTTTCAGTTATGATAGGGAGGAGAGAAATCGCGCCATTTCTTCTTCTCTGTCTTTATTTGGTGCCAGAAGCTTGTCCTTTCACGTGCTCGGTACAGGTGACACATCTTTCAACCAGCCTAGATATCAGCCTTAACGGTTCTGCTTGACAATTGGCTTCAAAAGAGTAACAATCTCGGGCTAATTGCGGCAACCTGTCTTCCATCTGTCTGTCTATGATGTCGATAGCACACAATTGCACACTTGGTTTAATCATACATTTATCTATTTGGACTATGTCTGCCATAGTCACTTGTGAGATCTCGGCCGAATCTCTTTCTTCTTTTTCATTTAAATCAAGTGAGATTTTTTTCATATTCATTTGAATCAATGCCTCGGCATTACCTCCGCTATCAAATCCTAGCAGATTACCATCTATAGAACTGAAAGCCTCTTCTAAGTATTTTGTTACCCTCTTGGCTTGCAGCTTACCTTCCGAGATGTTGTGTTCCTATTCTTTTAATAGAATATTTCCTCTGGTCTACTCCGAAATGGTAAACCTGGGAGTACTTCCTGATTCCTTGTTGTTTGTAGCTATCACAGCCTCTTGAAAGGCGACCTATGCTGCTCCACCTTCTCTTTCTCTAACAGATCAATTTTAAAAAACTTGATTAACCAACAAGCAGTTGTCCCGAATCACCTCTACCTTGGCGAGTAAATTTCGTTGGGCCGCAGAAACTCTGCTCCGAATCTCCATCACTTGGGACTGGAACATCCCGATATTTATCACTTTACTTTCGGTGATTTCCACTCTAGCCTGTAGTTGTTCGATCAAATCTTTTTGCTGGCCCGCTTGCATCTGACCATTCTGAACCACTAGTTGTGCTTGTTCGAGATTAGTCTTGAGTAGCTCTATCTCACTTTTATCGGCCAACCTTTCCTGCTCTATTCCTACACTCGCCTGGTCTTTGGCAGCCTCCGTTGTTGTGGCTAGTCTGGCTTCTAGGGTTTTGATAGCGATTTTTTCGTTTTAGCTGGTTTTTCAAAACCCCGACTGAAAATTGGTTCACTGTGGCATATGCCCCTAATGTCCTAGCTATTTCTGTTGCAAACTGTTCATTCTTCTTGTACTTCCCATCAGTCATAACTTTGTATTTCTTGGCTGTTGATTTCTCTTCCTGATAGAATTCTCTCTTTACCACTGTCTTTCTCTTCTTATCAAAGAAGAACTCATTTGGAGGGAGCTCTTCCACCCTTATAGGCCTCAATTCTTCATTTAAGATCCACCCTGCATCAATATTTCCCTGAGTTGACTGCAAGGGAGTAACTGATATGATAGGATCTCCGATTTGCTTCGCTAATTGTCCCGGAGTAGTAAACGGAGTCTACTTCTTCGGCGGGTCAGGAGTCTTTATCTCTGCTTTCAGACTCTTAGTTTGCTCTTCCCCGTCCTGTTGTTTTTCTTGACCGGGAATTGCATCCTTGGAGCCTTCGTCATCTTTTTGTTTCACCTCCGTTGTACTCGGATTCTCACCCCGTAATACTACGAGAAGACAATTGCGTTGATGTTCTTGGAATTTCATAACATCGGCCCTCTCTTCAGGTGCTAAGGTTTGTATCTGAGCTAAAATCTCAGCATAAGATCTTGCGCCTCGGAAAATGTCATTCGAGGGTAACTTTTCGTGTTCAAATCTCTTGAGTCCGCAACTGGCCAAATGATTACTCACGACCCTTTGCGAATCATGCTTCTTGAATTCAATAAGGACCAATTTTAGGTCTTCCAGGGCTGATGCCTCATCTTTAGCATGCCCAAAATCTAACAAAGAATATGAATTTAAATGAATAGGAAAAGGTGGTCATACCTCTTTTGAGTATCCCTTAATCTCCTTGCTTATACCACCGATTATTGTTTGTCTAGAAACCTCACGACAATCCATCTTGTCGGGGATGAATAATGGCAATGCATGTGGGGGAACAGAAGCCTCGAAAACTCTGAGATATGAGAATTCGGCTTCTACATACCAGTCAGCTATGCTGCTCAAATTCGTCACTATATTGTCTGAGATCCTGGGTGGCGGGTGGCCAAAAATAGTGACATGCAGTGGTACCATCACCCAGTTGAAGATTTCATATACGAAATTTGACGCTTTGTTTTCCAACAATTTTGAATGATAGACGTGGATGGGCTCGTCCTCTGCTGGAGTCCAACTCCAGCTCATTAAGGAAAATGGTGTTAGAAAACACATGGCGTCCATAATGTATGCAGACATAAAAAATGAAGAAATATTTCCGCTCTCTTTCTACGCCCGATACTCTGTAACCCGACTGGTCAAGCTATCAGACAACATTTTCGCCCAGTTGAAGGAATGGCCTTTGGTGACTTGATGTATTAGTGGCACCCATTGAAGAAAGAAATGTGAGGTGTCCTCTCTCCAGTATAATATGCATGTCATCATAGATACATACTTGAACTGTGGTTCCAAGGAAGCTATTGAATATATACCATTACTGACTTCTCTGAACTTCGTAGGGTGTGAAACCCAATCTCTTATTAACCTAGACATAGTCTTTTCATACTGCACACATTCCTTATGTTTGAACTTTTCCAAGAATTCGGCATCATATGTAAGGTCAGACATTGTGGGCAACTTGTACATAGCTTGTAGATGTTCAGGTCTGAAAGTCCCGATGGTGACCTTCTGCTCATTGATGATGGTTCTGGTTGGTATGTCCACATGGTCTAATTCCCATCGGACCATATCATAGTAGGGGAGCAGTCATGGCCTGGCCGCCACTTTATGCATTTCCTGATTGAATGATGATCTTCTATTTAGTGGTTATGTCATCTTTTTCATTGTCGTTGGAATCATCGGAATAATCCACTAATTCAGCCTGCAGAACATAAGAAACGAATGACCAGTTCGGGACAGAGTTGACACTTCGAGGTGAAGTATCAGCGACGTTGTCCGAACCTTGTCCTGAAACCTCAACGCTGGCTTTAGATGCTTTTCATGGGGCCATGACGGGAGATCCTGCTTTAGCTCTTCTGCGATAAAAATATGTATACATACAGAAGTTAGCTCACTAAGAAAGTGTGCTCTACGTAATATAAAAATGAATTTGTTGTAATGAATAACAGCTCTATATATTCAAAAACTTTGTACTTTTTAAGAACTGATCGATCAAATCATGTTTAGAAATAAATTTAGCAATAAAAACCCAATCTTTATTTGTCGATTCGCCTTATTTCTAATTAATGCCATAAATTTTGGCGATTCGAAATGTCAGTTGGCGTAAGGAATAATTAATACTGCCTCGTAAAATATGCAAGCATCAGAACACAGAAGATATTGATTTAGCTTAATTAATCCAGTTTTACCAAAGTTAATTAATCTTTCGGTACTCGTTGTATTGGGAATTTTTTCTTTAACCCTTTGAACCTCTAACACCCAAAATTGCGATGATTAACTTTGGTTAATAAAAACGTAATTGTGATTAGGTGCTTAATTAATTATGTAATTATTTATATCGCCATATCGCAACTCGGAGCTTCGAAGGTATAACTTCCGGGAAATTTTCATGCCGAGTCACGAAACCGCGAGATCGCGATCATACGTTTTAATTAAAAGGGAGGATAAAATTGGATTAAGTGTTTAATTAATTATGTTCATATATTTATCGTGACTTCACGACTCAGGGCTTAGATGGTGTAGCTTTTTAAAAGAGAACACGTTGAGTGGTGAATTGTCGACAGAACTTAACCATGGCTTAGCTTTTACCTTTAACCTTGACACGGGTTACTAAAATAAGGACTTTGTGGTTTCGGCTATCGGGGTTACGACAATAAGACTTTTGGATTTAGTGAACGTCGAGGCGTGAAAACCCAATGATGTTTAATCGTGATTTAGGAAAATTTTACTCCCGTTACTACCCTGGGTAAAAATTTAAAGCGATTTTGTCGTTTCGTTGCTTGGGACTTGTGAACTACGTGATCTATAGCATCCAACATACGAAATCCCGAGGTAGAACAAAGGGGGGGAAATTTTGATGAAAAGTAGAACTCGCCTCGAGAGTACAATAATTATCGCTTCTTGTGTGATAAGACTTCAGAGATTTTGAAACCACGGATGGAAAATACTAAAACCATCTTTCGATTTCAAGCATTAAGACATGAAATTCGAGACGGGCTAGAAAAACAAAGGCGGCTCCAACAGGAGGATTGAAGCTTTCACCTTGCAATCCTACATTCCTTTCATCAAACAAAACTTTGACCATCTTAGTCATATCAAAGAAATATTTCTTGAAGGTTTCCTCTTATGAAGGAAGAGTTCCATGGTTGTCCTCATGAGCCATACTTGGTGAAAATATTCTTGAAACTTGAGGTGATTTTATAGCTCTCCTTCTTGATAGTTGAGAACTTGGCTCTACAAGTTGACCTTCTCCTCTTGCGAACTTCAACCATGCAAGCATCAGAAAACAAAAACAACTTGCAAACTATCAAGACTTCAAAAACCAAATCTCAGATACCAACTGATCTGAAAATGGAATGAATATGTTTCCAATAGATATTAAAAATGAAGAAGACTTATCCCTTTAAATTGCAAGTGTGTTAAAGGTATGTGTATGGGTAATTGGATCAAGTTACTAACACATAAAATCAATGATTTTTACTTAAACGGGAGTAGCATATCATACTGATAAAAACCATCAATAATGAACACATAACACAGCAAATGATAAAGGAGTTCACCCCTCTCTTGGGCTACATTTCCTGGTCCAGCTTCCCTTGGATCATTTTCATTTTTCCTAAAAAGTTCTCTTACAATTCTCGAAATACAAAATGGATGGCTTCAATGGCTTCAGAATGTCCAAAAACCCCTAGCTAGGATTTTTCGGCACCTGGTTTGGCCAAAAAATGAAGAAGTTACACTTCCTGGAAGTTTTCCCCTTCAAGCTTGTTGTACCTGCTCTCCAAAACGCACTTGTGAATGACTACCCTAGCTCCCGCAGCATTATTGGGCCTAAAACCAAGCACATGCACGCATCCTGCAAAATGGGGCAAACTATCGAATAGTTAGTGAGTTTAGTGCCCCTTTGGGCGGAGGTGTAGGTCGCATGGGGGGGCATGTGGCCACATCCCAATGCCTAATCTAGGCTTCGTGGCTAACCGTGCCCCAAATTTTTTCCAACGGTCATGTGGAAAGGTCGCATGTTGTAAAGACCTGCACCAAAGGTTGAGTGTAGGGTCATGGTAATGGTCATATGGTAGTGTATGCGCTAAGGATAACAAGAATCGGGGATAAACTCCATAACAAATATCTGTGCATGCCAACAGTCATATGGAAAGGGCGTATGCAATAGACCGCGGGCTGGGGCCTATCCCCGACGCTTTAATCTGCCAACCGAATTGTTAAAGCAATTCAAATAATAGATTTATACTTGATGTGTTAAGAACCACCATGGTCGGGTTGGTAGCCCATCACTACCAAGTCACTTCCCCCTGCCCAGAGGTCGTGGGTTCGACTCCTATGGAGTCATAAAAAAATTTCAACTACAATTCAATGAAGGGGTGCCACATGGCAGCCCATGACTGGTCCATGTGGCACCATAACACTTACCATCAAATAGACACATGTCAAGATGTGATTCGCCCACCTGTCAACACATGCCCATGTTAGCATGCCAACTCCTCTACCGTGTCATTGTATGGTTGTATGGCCTGTACAGTCAGCTGCCATGTCAGCACTGTACGGATTGTAGAGTCAGCAAAAAAATTCCTTATTTGGCAAATTGAACAGACGTGATATCTTTATCATATGACGGTTGTTTCAAACCATTCAAGTTGCATTGGGTTCGTAACAATGAGGCCTATGCACATGTCCATTTTGAAGAGCTTATGAGCACTTTTATTTTTGAGCAAAATTTGATCCACTGGATCACTCATGAGAGCCACTAGAAGGCAAAAAAGCGCATTCTAAGGTACATTCATGGTACTACCAATTTTGTCATTCAGTACTCTTATGGTGCTTCTCAACTTGTGGGCTTCACTGAGTCTGATTGGGTTGGTTCAGTTGATGATCTAAATTCCACATCTGGCTTTTTTTATTGTCTTGGCTCCACACTTATTACATGATCTTGCAAAATGCAATCTACAATTGCTTTATCCTCTGCAGAAGTTGAGTATCTTGATGCAGTTCTTGCTAGTGAGGAAGTTCTTTGGCTTCAACAGCTACTAACAGAGTTTGGCATTCAGCAGGATCATCCCACCACTCTTTGGTGCGATAATCAGAGTGACATACACATTTCTCTCAACCCAATGGAACATCAACGGACCAAACATATTGAGATTCACATGCACTTCATTCGACAACTCATCTAGGATGGTGTTCTCATCTTGGAGTATTTGCCTACGGAAGCACAAGTTGCTGACATCTTCACTACACCTTTGGCATCACCTAATTTTCTTTAACTATGATTGATTCTTGGGGTGAAGGAAGTTGTCTCTAGGGGGTTATCTTGAGACCTCTTACCTTCACTTTTTCATGTTGTTTTTCTCTCTTTAGGGGAGGAGTTTTTTCCTACAGGTTTTCTCCTTTTCTCCACTTATGAGAGTTTGTATTGGGTACCTTAGTACGCCTAGTATCCAGGACCCATATTTTTTAGCTTTTTGTACCTCCCTAAGTTGCACTTATGGGGGGTGTTGATGTATAAGTTTACTTAGGAAAGGGAGGACATGTCATATTTCTTGGTTGTTTGTGAACAACCACCATGTGCTTATTTGACTTATCACTGGAGTGGGTAAATTTCACAACCATATCTTTGTCTTATTAATCCAATGAGTGAGTTATCCATCTACCTACATCAATGTTGTCTCCTCTCAACCTATTATAAATAGAGGAGCTCTTCATTGTAATCATGCACGCAGATCTAATAGATCATTCTCTCCTTTGTAGAAGGTTGTTGGTCTTTGCAGTTGTCTTGTTGTGCCTGTGATATTGTTTTTTTCTCAATATCTACAACATTTTATTTTATCGTTGGAAAAGAAAACGATTCTATCGAAACACTTCGTTCCTACAATGGTATTGTAATGTGGTAATGGCAATGGTTAAATGATATTGTTGTGGAAGGTCGATATCTTATAATGAAAAATCAGTGCAGGTCTTCCATACATGGCATGCTAGATTGCATGCCTAACATACATGGCATGTTTGTTACTCTCTCAATAGACACCTTATTACGCAGTGCATGCCTGTCATACATGGCTTCATTGAAAGTAACTTTTTATTTATATTTCTTATAGTGAACACTGTTTAGACCAAAGTAATAAGAAATTTAATTTTTTAATAAAGGAGGACCATTGAATTCTCACTCTAGATCTAGCTAGAGAGGTTCTTTTGAGAGGATTTAGGGAGTAAATATTTTCATATAGAATATGACCCATCACCAGAGTTTAATTCTTATCTATAATGTCAACACCTCACCATTCCTAGTTAGTTTTTTGTGTATATAATATTGGTTGTCACCTTGCCCCATTGACTTGTTGTGTACGTAATAGCTCCTACATATACACACAGAATCCCAATGCTAATTCAATGGTGTCAGTCACCCTTTAATATAGCATTGGTGGCACAAAATTTTGGGAAAATCATCCAACAACCTAAACGAAAGCCTTGTGTCCATTTGTGAGGATGCTTGTCAGTGATATTTGACATCATCATGCATGCATGCCAGATGTTATTGTGGAGAGAATTACTATGGAAATTGTACCTCCTCCTTCTTGGCTTCAGTCGTAGGGATCCCTTAACCAACTGCACCAGGAGTGTATAGCGATCGTTTGGCCTCCTTCTCCTCACCTTTTCTTTCCCTCAGAGCCTCGATGGATTGAGTCTCTAACTCTACTATGGATTGAAACATAGACTACCCTCCCCAAGTATATGTTTGCATTATCTTCAATTTACTTGGGTTCACCTATGCTTGAAGATAATGCAAACCCAAGGAAATTGAAGATAACGCAATTGACCCCTCATGAAGTCAAACGTTGTTGAAAAAGGAACTTCTAGAAATGGTCAATGAGGGTTTTTGATTCTCTTGAGTGTTTAATTGGGCTGAAAATCTCCCATGGTTCTAAATTCTTGACCCTCTTTTAATCCATTCTCTCTACACCATGCTTGGCATAATAGATTTGTTATTGCACAGTTTGTAGCTAGGAGCTAAGGCTATAAAGTAGAAGGACAAACTGGTGTAACATGGACCTACCCCACCCAATGTCACCACAATGGGGAGGTCCTTTCTATTTAGGGAGGCTAGGCCTAAGGGAGACGTCCCTGGCAACATGGGGTTTGAAAGGGAAAGGCTCAAAGGATTAATGCTAGTTTCCCCTTTTCACAGATTATCGCCCAAAGAGATAGTCCAATAAAGTATAACCAAAGAGAAGGCACCTGCTTTTGAGACAAGACAACAACAAAACTAGTACATGCAATGATGGTTAATACTTCATAAATCAGTGACTATCTAAGTTCAATATATGAGCAAATGCAACAGTAAATATTAATGAAGTCAATGTTTGCAATAATAACAGTGGGAATATAATGTTACTTGTCAATAAATACAAGAACAATATAGCATCCAATGAATATAATCACTCCTTGAATCAAATCAATGCATTAAACATCATTCAGTTGCTCACATATAAAATTTGTTGCGTCAAGATGAAATATCCTAGGGGTGATGTCAGCTTTTAGGGTTAGTTGTTAGTTAGGGTTTCAAATTTATAAGGTTTTGAAAGTTTTTTTAGTCACTATCACTTCAATGTTGGAGGTTAAGGATCAGTGCCTAAGGGTTAATGGAGTCAATAAGTGATGGACGCAAGAGTTGAAGGGTAAAAGTTTTATGAGGACTAGAGGGTAGGTTTTCAAGGTGTTGCTAAAGTAGGTCCTTGAAAGTAGAAACCCTAAGAGAGAGAGGTTCACTTGGTGTTGCAAAGGCAAGGCCTTGTGCTCTCTCTTCTTTCCCGGCAAACAGCTAGCACAATAAGGAAAATTTAACCAATATAAGAGGTTTTGATGAGGAAGACGTTGCTAAAACAAGGTCTGTCAACAAACCCTAAAAAGGTACGGCCCTAGTGTAGTAAGCCTAGGCTAAGGACGTCTCACTCTTCTTGGCTTCAAAAGGGTACGGCTAGCATAAGGAATGAAGAAAACAAGTGTAGCAAAGGCTAGGCTCTATTTTCTTATTCAATGGTTTAAGGTCTCTTTGTCAGGGGACATCAGACAACAACCTACTTGTGTGGTTGTCCCCTAGGGTTTTGATTCAGTAATATATAAATAATATGCAAGAGATTTAAACTACAACCATTCAAAGAGAAGTTTTGCAGGAAAAACACTTACAATTCATGAAGAAATATCCAATCAAACCCTAGTTGTAACACCTTCCTTCCAAAGAAACACCATAAATGCCAAGAAAACGCTTCCTTCAAAATTTGTGCATCACTAATCCATCCAAAAAACCCAATAGGGCGCTAAAAATCAGATCTCACTTGATGAGTGAGTTATGTTATTCAAATGAGGGAAAACATCCTCAATTTATATCATCCAATGACCCTTAATTAAAAATTAGGTCATTAAAACAACCGACAAGGCTGACTACTAAAAATCATACTGATTTTACATTTAATTGCTAAATAAAAGCCTAAATGAGTAGCAAGCAGGACATCTAGCCCCTCTGAGGGAGATGTTGGCCCTTTTTAGGGCAAAACTCAGCACTAGAAGGCAAACATTGGCCTTCTCTGGGCCTCCAAACTCTGCCACACGTGCCAAACTACCTTGTGAAGCTGCCACACGTTGAATTTGACGTCAAGGATCTTTGGAGGATGTCCTAGTCAACAAAGGGATATGTTCCACCTACAGTGGGTCAACCCCCTAGGGCTGGGCTCAGCCAAGGCGTCCTGGATGAAATCATCCTTCTTCTTCTCTCATGAAAATGCTCGATCAATCAATGTCCTGTCTCTGCCCCTGATGAGGTCCCAGCAACCATCTAATGGGCTCTTAAGCCCCATGGAGGTCCGAACTGATCATCTCCCCATGTGTACCGATCCACCTAGTACCTGTCTGTTGTGTATGGTCCTGCACATCAAAAAAATTTCCCTCCATGGGCTCATTAGTCCTCGGGATCATAGCAATGTCAATCATATTTCATCATTAATTTTATCAAATGCATGCATAAGACCCCTAACTTATCATCTAATAGCTCAAAGACATTACACTGACCTACTATACAGAGCTGAAGAAAAGATAAGGTAACCTATTGGGCCAGCATCCATAAGAAAAGGAAAGTTCCCAAAGGACATCATCCAAGCCATGTAATACGAGGTGGTGTGGTCTAAGGATGCCCAGACATAGTGAAAACTAGGGGTGGATATTATCCGTGGGTGCCTTTGTAGGAGGCAAGTTGTACCTATCATGGATGCAATTCTTTCCAAGCCCTTCATTGCCTTTATTCTTTCTTTTATTCATTTCTTTTTCTTTCTTTTTACTTCAAGATATAACTAGAGGACACTGCCTTGGTGTGGTGACCAGAGATGACAGTGTTACCGACAAGTATTTTCGTAGAAATGATAAGACTAGCTCGTGATGAGACCCCCTTTCCCTTAGCCATGCAACCAAGGGTCATTGCCCTGGCGTGATAACCAAATAATGGCAATGTCATACTACTAGATACCTATGAACATAATGGGCCAGCTCGTGATGAGACCCCCCATCCTCCTGGCTAGGTCTTGTTTTATTATTTTTCTTCGAGTCCCTCTTGTTTCTTATCGAGAGGCCTTTTATTGCCTTCTCGGGGATCCCTGGGTGAGGCATCTCTAGGTTCTATTTTCTATGGCACTTACCTTATACCAGGTGCTTTTACCCCCTGGGCCTTTAGCCCCTTCTTCCCACAGGATAAGGTGTAACCCCACAAATAGGTCATCCTAACGTCCGGACTAGGGGAGTGGGATAGATGGATAGGAGACAAGATGTAAAATGATAATATGGTGGGAGCGGACGATGGCTCTTCAAAATCCCCCTTGGTGGCTAACCAAAACCTATGGATACAAGCTTGCTAGGGCACCCCGTTAATCCCCCCAACCATGGTCAAGCGGGTTAGTGTAAGATCCAAGCAGTTGTCAGAAATGTAAGGAACCTGAAGCATATATATGAAAGTTATAATAATCAAACATGACACATACCATGATACCTGGACCAATTACCTCATGGATCAAGAGTCCTCTCCGATGCAAGTCCAAGCTGAAGGTGATGGATGTTGCTGCTGCTGACAGGACAAGTTTGATGAAGAAGAAGGAAGATGGGCCCTCCAGGGCCATGCTCAGGTCAATCATGCTCTCGGTACTCCATGTCTAGGACCTGTGGGCATTGAGACATGATCTCCTAGTTATCCATAGAAATCAGGGATAACAAGATTCACTATGTTCTTGGATCTATCGTCGTCACACGCTAACTCTCCCGTAGGCAGCCTAAAGAGGCAAGTTGCCCGTGAAGTTTTGAAGGATTTGCCTCATTTAGAAATGACACTTATTTTGGTAGGAAATCGATCTGTTCATATGGGGAGAAAGCCAGGATTTTGTATCGATCGATAAGACCCTTTTATTCATTTCTCTCTCTTTGGTTGAGCAAGAGGAGTACTCCAAAGGAAACCCCTTCGGCACAATGGAAGATAGGGATAGAGGATCCAAGGATGATATGTGTACTATTGGAACTACACTTTGCCCTCATACAATATCATTTGTGCATATGTGTGTGTTCTTATGGAGGGAAGGACCATTCCCACTATTGAAACCCAAACCTTTACTCGAAGCAAGCCCACCCTTCTCTCAGCAACAGAAATCCAATGCTTTTGTACTGGCGATTTGGAGAATGGTGTAAAAGTTTTTGTATGCATGGATTCTATACTGTGTCCAGGTTTATGTACACATATTGAATTAGATAATCCTATTGTTTGAAATTGCTACATGAAAGTAAGGAGTGGGTCAACATGGAAGAAGAGAAATTGCTCCTTGGGAAAAACTTTGCAGCAAGATATCAGAAATAGAGAAGTTGTGACCATTGGCAAATTTTGGTAGTTGTGAACATTAATATTATTTCTTCATTTATTTTTTGGTAGTTGTTATAGTTTATGTATGTTGGTTTAAAGGTATATAATTTAACAGTTTGGCTATGCTTTTTACTTAACTACAAATGGTCAATCATGAATGTTTTTTCTTTTATTTTTTCTTTGTGTTGTTTAATCTTACACATTTAGCCACAAACACTTATTCTAGAACTGGTAAAACTATACTTGTAGGAGCAGTTTTCATTCTATCAAGATGTTTCTTTGCTTATTCAATACAATATTGTGCAAGCATCACAGGTACATAAAAGAAGTATCATATTGGGTATTGCAAAGCTTCCTAGGTTGAGAATTATGCATGTATCCTTCCCTTATATTGGTCTTGGTCATATGTAAAGTCCAATTCAACATAAAGCACTTGACATCAAGTGAAAAGTCCAAAAGCCAAAGCATCAAAGGGAAGCACCAATACACAAGGCGCCAACGACAGAGCCCATGAAGAGATCTTGTATGGAAGTGTTCAATGCATCGACAACCAATAGAGATGTTTGGCCATATAATCAATGGAAAGGATGATTTCTTGTTGCATGTGGGATATATTCCCATATATTAAAAATTAAAAATATTTGTTTAATGTTGAATGTCCAAGATAGTGCCTAGCAATAGAATGTTTGACTGTCAAATTCATGCTCTCAATTAAGTGTTAGGTGTCAAGTTAAGTTTTGTGAATGCTAAGTTGACTGCTCATCTAGAATCTAACACCAACCGCTTGAGTGTGAGTTGATTGTCAAGCTAACCCCTCAGGTGTTGGGATAATGTCTATCATTGCCAGTAGAGGAAAATGCCAAGTGTATTATCAGACAACAGCGTTGAGGGCGCACATTTTGAATGCCAAATATCTACCAAGCAATCAAGCATCATAGTTGTTGTAACCTAGTTATGCACCCATGCCTCTCCTCTCTCTTCTCCCTATGCCTTCATCCATAATTTTTTCCTCTTCGGGTTGGTTAAGTCAGTTTCTCATTTTTGAGTGACTTGGTTCTTATTAGTTTCTTTCATGTTCGAGTCTTTGCGCATTTTTGTTTTTGTTTTTCTTGAAGGATAAGTACATGTCGTATTTGGTTTGGAATGCTTGTCATCATGTTTCCATTGATTGAGCTCACCACAGGTCGACCAAGCCTTTTTATATGCACAGGAAACGCCCATGGACAAATGCAGCAATTCAGAATGGTCATTTTTGGGCACGGATTGTCAGAAGGAACATGGTAAGTTTCAACAATAAAGATCCATCAAGCCGATCAAATCAACGGTTCTCGTCCATTCGGGGTTCCAAAATTGCACAGGGTTTAACATCAAGAATTTTTCAAACAGTTAGCTTAGGTTAATGGATAGTTGGTATGGATTGTTGGTTGTCATTTATGTCGACTATTGGAGAGTGATATTGTGTATTGATGTCAACCCTTGGAGAAAGTCCGGTAGCGAATTCTGGTAGCACAAGGTTTGGGTAATGGACCCAAGTTTGTTTGTTGTAAAGATGACTCATTATTGTCTTTTCATGGTTGATAATAAGTACAAATGGATGAAATCCAAAGTGTCCCCCTTATAGTGAAATCCCTCACGGGAAGATGCTTTGTGGATTGAGTTATCCTAGAAGTATGGTTAGAGAACCCATGCTTATTTGAAGAATAATTAGATGAAGGTTAGTGAATTTGTCATCGAAACTATCCTAGATGGATATTTCTTGTCATTTCATTTCCAGTGGTATGTGGAACGTCACATAACTCCTCACGGTTAGAGAGTTATCGCCATGAGAAGTTGGAGAACCCAGGTTTAGGGTAATGGACCCAAGTTTGTTTGATGGATAAAGGTATGAGTTTTGATATATTTTTAGTTAATACTATTATATATGTATAGCACATTTCATTCCATTTCTAGTGGTATGTGGAACGTCACATAACTCCTCACGGTTTGAGATTTATGGCCTTATGAAGTTGGAGGACCCTCATATGTCATCTAGAAGCCCCAAAAGGTCAAAGTAGTCAAAGTGGTTTAAGATATTTTAAAAGGTAAATAATAAAGTGAACTGATGATTGTACTATAATTCAAATTGAATAAAAAACAAATTATTTAAATAATAAATTTAATGGAGAAATTAGAAGTGGGTTAACCCTAAAATAAGGAAAGTGGGCAAAGTGACCTAGAATATGTTTTTAAGGAAGCTATTTGGAGAGTATAAATAAGAGGCAAGGCTCTCTAATTTTATATTACACTTGAGAATATTGAATATATATAGGTGTCTTAGGTAACCAAAGGATATCTAAGCCGAATTTCTAAGGAAAGGTGAAGAAAAGAAGGCCGTAATTCAAGGAAGGATAAATTATTTTGATGATGCTTTCTAAGGTATGTTATTTACATGTCATCTCACCATTTTCGCAATAAATTTTTTTATAGAATGATTTAGACCATGAAATTTATATTCCATTGAGGAAACATATCCAAGTATATGTGGTAAAAAAATTAGTTTGTGGGTCATTGTATTTTTGGAGTTACACTTTGTGGAAAATAGGGTTTGTGGCTAGTCCAGAAACTAGTCAAAAACAGGTGTTTCAGGTAAAAACATCATAAATTCTTCATAAAAGATCCAAATTCAGTAATACCAAATGTGTAGGTTATACTATAGTATGTAGTATGTTTTTTAATAGTTTCATATCGATTCAAAAAATATTATGTGTGGGGCACGCTCTACAACGTCGCTCTCTAGAATAAGCCAGAATTCAGCAAGGTATGTCATTTTTGCTATAACTCATTTTTTGAGAGGTTCCAAGTAGTGACACCTGGAGGAATTTCATAAAACACACTGAAGAACATTGTGTATCAGCTTTATATCTTTATTCATTACGGGTACAAAGTTATGATTATTTTAAGTTAGGGTTGTTGACTAATCCAAAACTAGTCATGTAAGACTAAAGAAACGTTTGATGAAAATGCTAGTCTCTTGTTGTTTAAAGTTAAGGAAGGTTTGCAGGTATGTGATCATATACACCAGGTCTATTACAGAGATACAAATCATATTTGGATGATGAAATTGATGTGGGCTTTTGGTTGAGGTACATGTTGGGTACATGGTTGAGAGAAGTAGTTGTTGAGTTGGCACATACATGATGTGTATAGTTGATGATGTTGTTACATCTTGATGAGTCATAGTTGATGAGTAGTTGATGCATGATTGGTACATACTTGGTACATGGTTGGAGGCACTTGTCAGTAGTATTGTTGACACATGGTTTATGGATGATGTAGACTACTTGTAATATTAGAAGCGCATATTGATCTTGGTGATGATTATGAGTTGTTGTGTTATGCTTGGTTGATGCACATCTTTGAGATTTGTCTTGGTGATTGATCTTGGTGAGCAGATCTGATTTGGTTGATAATATTGATGAGACAATTTGTTGTGATAGGTTGTCTGGACAAGTTGTTGTGACAGGTTATTTGTACAGGTTTGTTGCATGGTTGATGCACTTGTTCATGGTACATGTTGAGGTATAGTTTGGTGCATGGTTGATGCACTTGTTTATGGTACATGTTGATTACAAGTTGAGGTACAGGTGGATGCATGATTTATGCATGGTTCAGGATATTGGTACAAGTTATTTGGTGTAGGTTTATTGGTACAGGTTTACAATAGTATATCTCACAGTGATTGTGTGAAAGTGGTTCCATCATTCTACTTATACATCATGGAGGTTGTATGGCGCAAGGACAGGTGGTTCTATCCACCTTCTAGTTGTAGCCGGAGAACATAGGGGGTTGTAGCCTCCTTCTGGTTATAGCCAGAGAATTGGGGAGTTGGAGCTTCCCTCGGGTTGTAGCCTGAGAAACTAGGGGGTTGGAGCCTCCTCCCAGTTGCAGTTGGAAAACAAAGGAAGTTGTACTTCCAATGAATGTAATTCTTCAAGACATATAAGAAAAAGCATTTCATGGTTTTCTCCCACTTTGGGTTTCTACATAAAACACTGGTGTACTGTGTATGTGTACAATTTTTCATGTGTTCATTGCTTATTTACTCTGCAGTTATTGGATGATAATGATACATTGATATAATACTTGGATTATATGGTTAAAAAGGATNNNNCCCCTCTTAGTAATCCAACAATTGGTATCATAGCCGGTTCCTTCAGGAAACAGTTTAACCACTGGAAGGAGATCATGGATTATTCTGAGAATGGAGTACCAATGTTTAATGGCTATAATGGTTTTAAGTATGAGATGTGGAGCATAAGGACGAAATTATTTTTACAGGCACAGGGACATTATATGTGGCTATCAATCATTACAGGATATGATAGTTCAAAAAGGGAAAAGACTACAGCCAAGAAGGAATTGAGGAAGAATAACAAAATAGCAATGGATTTCATTTGGAAAGGATTACCTAATATGGTAAGAGAAAAGGTTGGTAAATTTTCATCAACAAAAGAACTTTGGGATAAGTTACATGAAATATATTCTTCCCCCATCGCAGATTCAGAAAATGCCAAAGAAGATGCAGATATAGAACAAGAAGAAAGATGCCCATCATGTCAGACAAATTTAGAAGAGGAATAGTATGAAGAAGAAGAAGTTGATTACAAAGAAAAATTGTTCAGTGCAATTAAATGTCTAAAGAAAGAAAGAGAAGAAAACAACTCATCCAAGAAGAATTGATGAACCAAAAGGAAAGTGTTCAAGGTTCTGAAAAAAATTAGCAAGTCATCAAGAAATTAAGAGCTCAACTAGAAGAGGCCAAAAGAATTGAAGAAACTCTAGAATATCAAAAGAAATGTTTAGAATCCAACATAGCAGCACAAAAGGAAGAAGCAGAAAACAGAGAAAATATACTAATGGATCATCTCAAGGAAAGAACCAATGACTTAAACCAACTTGAGGAAGAGTTTGGTCAAGAAGAGAGAATATTGGAAGAAGAAATAATTACATTGAAAATCCAGCTTGAAGAAGCAAAGAGAATAGAAGAAGTCATGAAGTCTCAGATAATGAAGAAAGAAGAAGAGGTTGGGAAGCTTGAAGAAGAAGTTGTCACATTGAGAAGTAAAATCGTCAAGCTCAACAAGAACGTTGAAGATACAGAAACATCCACATTAGTTATAGAGAATGAAGAGAAGAACTCTAGGTTGCTAGAAAAGAAGAATAGAGAAAATTGAAAGAGTTATGCAGAAGTACTCAAAGAAAGGAATCATGGTCAACCAGAATATAAGAAAATTATTCCATCCATATTCAAGCCACAAAGAAGCTTCAATCATGATCATGATCAATCAAGGCAAAAATTCAAAAAGACTACGCCACAAAGAAGATCATTCACTCCCACGTATGCAAATTCATTTTATGGTCATTGTTTTTATTGTACTAACTTTGGACATAAGGTTGCAGATTGCATGGATTATAAAAGAAATGTTCAAGCAAGAAGTGTTTATGTGGTCATATGTAACATAGAGTGTTACAAATGTCATAACTATGGACACATGTCTAGTGATTGTAGAAGCATGATCGATACTTCCATGAAAGAGAATATTGATATCAGATATAAGAAAGTATGGATAAGAAAATAGGAAGAACAAGTGAACAAAGACCAGGTACCAGAGATCACAAGATTGGCAATAAAACAAGATGAAGCAAATTCTACAAAGAAAAAGGAATGTCAAATATAAAAAGGTTTGGAAAATAACTGAAATAAAGGAAGGATGGGTAAATAAGGAACGGGTCCAAGAGATTGTACTTTCAGGCATTGTAGTGAAAGATGAATCCACATACAGAAAGAAAGAAATCAGAGCTCAGAGAGATAATGAATCTACCAATGAAGATGATGATGAATACACATCAGAGAAGGATTTATTCTGAGCCATCCAACTTAGAGACTCCCAAGTAATATGAATATTAGACAGGGGGAGTCTATGCGATAACTGTGACATACCAAAGAACCACCATTCGAGCAGCTTGGAGAGTTTGAGAAGACAAATTCAGAGAAATTAGTTAGCAGAAGTACAGTTTGATAGATTAATGAATACTTCATGACAATATAGTGATAAATGGGTTAACATTATGGACAGTTGTGCAAGTAGAGTCTTGGACAGTATGGACAGAGATGGATTCATAAGAACACTTAGCAAGTTTGGACATATATATGATAGTGGATGAGAGCATGGATTCATAGATTGGTTTAGAGAGTGGTTCAGAGACAAAGGAACATTGTCATAATGCATGATAATTACACAAGAAATGGCTCGAACAATGCTAATGGATTCCAAATTGACAGATATTTTTGGACACATGCAGTGCATACATCAATTCACATTCAAAACAGAGTAATGCTCAGAAAAAATAATGACAAAACTCCCTACGAACTATGGAAAGGAAGCACAGACAACAACTTCTACATCAAGGTAACTCAAGGTAATATTTTATTAATTGAAATTTATGTTGATGATATTATTTTTGGTAGTGATGATGATAGGTTAAGCCAGAAATTTGCAAAGGATATGCAGAATGAATTTGAAATGTCATTACTTGGAGAACTATCCTTCTTTATGGGACTTCAGATACGTCAAAGCAACCAAGGAATTTTTATTTCTCAAACCAAGTATATCAGAGAAATGCTAAATAGGTTCGGAATGGAAGATTGCAAACCAGTTATCACTCCCATGCAAGCCAGTTGCAAGTTAAGAAAAGATGATGATTCAAAGTCTACAAATCAGAGGAAATACAGGTCAATGATTGGAAACCTACTATATGTGACAGCATCCAGACCAGATGTAATGCAGGCAGTTGGACAAGTGGCACGATTTCAAGCAGCACCAAAGGAATCACATGTATTAGCAGTAAAGAGAATTTTCAAATATCTCAAAGAAACAGAATAGTTTGGATTATAGTATCCAAAAGGAAAGGATCTATCTCTTATTTCCTACACATATGCAGATTGGGCAAGCTGTATTGATGAATGATGAAGCACCAATGGAGAAACATTCTACTTGGGTGAGTGTTTAGTATCATGGCTAAGAAAGAAACAATCATTAGTGTCTCTATCTACAGCCGAGGCAGAGTATATTGCAGCAACAACATGTTGTACACAGGTTCTTTGAATGAAACAAACTTTGACAGATATACAGGTTGAGTATGATGAACACATTCCAATCAAATATCACTTTCTACGGGAACAGGTTGCAGAGAAGAACATCATAGTTGAATATGTGGTAACAAAAGAACAAGTGGCATACATCTTTACAAAACCACTTCCATGGGAAGCCCTTGATTATCTTCGCCAGAGACTAGGAATAATTTATACTCCAAAATGAATGCTTTTGAATGTTTATCTTATATGTCTTAGATGTACATGAGGCACCATAAATAAGATAAAGGGGGATATATTTATCAGATGCAAAGGTAAATTCTTGGAGAGAGAGCATAGAGGCATGTTTCTAAGGGGAGAGAGTGTCACAAGGGAAGAATGAGCGATATGACTTCAGAGTGATACCCTTTGTCAAAGGGAAAGATATTATTCATATGAAGGGAAAGAGAGTAATCAGAGGATTATAAACATAAAGAAAAATCAAAGGCACGTAAACAGGGGGAGCGGCCCCAAGGAGAGTTCAGTCAGGGGGATCTGCCCCAAAGAGAGATACCTTTTACCATTGATGTCAAAGGGGGAGAGAGAGAAACATTGATAAAGAGTATAAACATGAATGTTATCATGACTAAGTGTTGCCATCAATTCCAAAGGGGGAGATTGTCAGGTATTTGGCTTAGGTTGATGGATAGTTGGTATGTATTGTTGGTTGTCATTGATGTCAACAATTGGAGAGTAATATTGTAGATTGATGTCAACCCTTGGAGAAAGTCTGGTAGAAAATTATGGTAGCACAAGGTTTGGGTAATGCACCCAAGTTCATTTGATGTAAATATGGCTCATTATTTTCTTGTCATGGTTGATAATAAGTACAAATGGATGAACTCCAAAGTAGTCCCCTTATGGTGAAATCCCTCACGGGAAGACGCTTTGGGGATTGAGTTATCCTAGAAGTATGGTTAGAGAACCCATGCTTATTTATGGAATAATGAGATGAAGGTTAGTGAAATTGTTAGTGAAAATATCCTATATGGATAGTGCTTGTCATGCCATTTCTGTTGGTATGTGGAACGTCACATAACTCCTCACGGTTAGAGAGTTATGGCCATGAGAAGTTGGAGAACCTAGGTTTAGGGTAATGGACCCAAGTTTGTTTGATGGATAACGGTATGAGTTTTGATATTTTTTAGGTAATACTATTTTATATGTATATTACATGTCATTTTATTTCTGGTGGTATGTGGAACGTCACATAACTCCTCACGGTTTGAGAGTTATGGCCTTACGAAGTTGGAGGACCCTCATATGTCATCTAGAAGCCCCAAAAGGTCAAAGTAGTCAAAGTGGTTTAAGAGATTTTAAAAGGTAAATAATAAAGTGAAGTGATGAGTGTACTATAATTCAAAGTGAACAAAAAATAAATTATTTAAATAATAAATTTAATGGAGAAATTAGAAGTGGGTTAACCCTAAAATAAGGAAAGTGGGCAAAGTGTCCTAGAAGATGTTTTAAGGAAGCTACCTAGAGAGTATAAATAAGAGGCAAGGCTCTCCAATTTTAGATTACACTTGAGAATATTGAATATCTATAGGTTTCTGAGGTAACCAAAGGATATCTAAGCTGAATTTCTGAGGAAAGGTGAAGAAAAGAAGGTTGGAATTCAAGGAAGGATAAATTATTTTGATGATGCTTTCTAAGGTATGTCATTTACAAGTCATCTCACCATTTTCGCAATAACATTTTTTATAGAATGATTCAGACTGTGAAATTTCTATTCCATTGAGAAAACATATCCAAGTATATGTGGTAAAAAATTCACCTTGTGGGTCGTTGTATTTTTGGAGTTACACTACGTGGAAAATAGGGTTTGTGGCTAGTCCAGAAACTAGTCAAAAACAGGTGTTTCGAGTAACAATGTCATAAATTCTTCATAAAAGATCCAAATTCAGTAAGACCAAATGTGTTGGTTAGAGTACATTCTATAGTATTTTTTGTAAAATTTTTAGATCGATTCAACAAATATTCTGTGTGGGGAACGCTCTACAAGGTCACTCTCTAGAATAAGCCATAATTCAGCAAGGTATGCCATTTTTCCTATAAATCCTTTTCTGAGAGGTTACAAGTAGTGAAACCTGGAGGAATTTCATAAAACACACTAAATAACATTGTGTATCATTTTCACATCTTTATTCACTACAGGTACAAAGTTATGATTATTTCAAGTTAGGGTTGTTGACTAATCCAAAACTAGTCATGTGAGACTAAAGAAACATTTGATGAAAATGCTAGTCTCTTGTTGTTTGAAATTAAGGAAGGTTTTGCAGGCATGTTATCATATACACCAGGTCTATTACAGAGTTACAAATCATATTTGGATGATGAAATTGATGAGGGATTTTGGTCGAGGTACATGTTGGGTACATGGTTGAGACAAGTAGTTGTTGAGTTGGCACATACATGAGGTCTATAGTTGATGATGTTGGTACATCTTGATGAGTCATAGTTGATGAATAGTTGATGCATGATTGGCACATACTTGGTACATGGTTGGAGGCACTTGTTAGTAGTATTGTTGACACATGGTTTATGGATGATGTAGCATACTTGTATTATTAGAAGCACATATTGATCTTGGTGATGATTATGAGTTGTTGTGTTATGCTTGGTTGATGCACATATTTGAGATTTGTCTTGGTGATTGATCTTGGTGAGTAGATATGATTTGGTTGATAAGATTGATGAGACAGTTTGTTGTGATAGGTTGTTTGGACAAGTTGTTGTGACAGGTTGTTGTGGCAGGTTATTTGTACAGGTTTGTTGCAAGGTTGATGCACTTGTTCATGGTATAGGTTGAGGTACAGGTTGGTGCATGGTTGATGCACTTGTTTATGGAACAGGTTGATTACAGGTTGTTTGGTATAGGTTGGTGCATGGTTGATGCACTTTTTTATGGTACAAGTTGAGGTACAGGTGGATGCATGGTTGATGCATGGTTCAAAATATTGGTACAAGTTATTTGGTGCAGGTTGATTGGTACAGGTTTACAAAAATATATCTCACAGTGATTTTGTGAAAGTGGTTCCATCATTTTACTTATACATCAGGGAGGTTGTACAGGGAAAGGGTAGGTGGTTCTATCCACCTTCTGGTTGTAGTCGGAGAACATAGGGGGTTATAGCCTCCTTCTGGTTGTAGCCATAGAATTGGGGAGTTGGAGCTTCCCTTGGGTTGTAGCCTGAGAAACTAGGGGTTTGGAGCCTCCTTCCACTTGCATATGGAAAACAAAGGAAGTTGGTGCTTCTAATGAATGTAATTATTCAATACATATAAGAAAAAGCATTTCATGGTTTTCTCCCGCTTTGGGTTTCCACGTAAAACACTAGTGTATTGTGTATGTGTATGATTGTTCATTTGCTCATTGCTTATTTACTCTGCAGTTATTGGATGATAATGATACATTGATATAAAAATTGTATTATATGGTTAGAAAGGATTAAATTGCTCTATTACTGATTCACCCCTCCCCCCCCCCCTCTCAATAATCCAACAATTGGTATCAGAGTCGGTTCTTTCAGGAAACAGTTTAACCACTGGAAGGAGATCATGGATTATTCTGAGAATGGAGTACCAATGTTTAATGGCCAAAATGGTTTTAAGTATGAGATGTGGAGCATAAGGACAAAATTATTTTTACAGGCACAGGGACATTATATTTTTCTATCAGTCGTTACAGGATATGATAGTTCAAAAAGGGAAAAGAATGCAGCCAAGAAAGAATTGAGGAAGAATAAAAAAATAGCAATGGATCTCATTTGGGAAGGATTACCTAATCCGGTAAGAGAAAAGGTTGGTAAATTTTCATCAGCAAAAGAACTTTGGGATAAGTTACATGGAATATATTCTTCATCCATCGCAGATTCAGAAAATGCCAAAGAAGATGCAGATACAAATCAAGAAGAAATATGCTCATCATGTCAAACAGATTTAGAAAAGGAAAAGTATGAAGAAGAAGAATTTGATTACAGAGAAAAATTGATCAGTGCAATTAAATATCTAAAGAAATAAAGAGAAGAAAACAAGTCTCTAATAAAGTGGGAAAAGTGACCTAGAAGATGTTTTTAAGGAAGCTACTTGGAGAGTATAAATAAGAGGCAAGGCTCTCTAATTTTAGATTACACTTGAGAATGTTGAATATATATAGGTGTGTAAGGTAACCAAAGTATATATAAGCCGAATTTATGAGGAAAGGTGGAGAAAAGAAGGCCGGAATTCAAGGAAGGATAAATTATTTTGATGATGCTTTCTAAGGTATGTTATTTACAGGTCATCTCACCATTTTCGCAATAACTTTTTTCATAGAATGAGTCAGACCGTGAAATTTCTATGCCATTGAGGGAATATATCCAAGTATCTGTGGTAAAATATTTAGCTTGTGGGTCGTTGTATTTTTGGAGTTACACTCCATGGAAAATAGGGTTTGTGGCTAGCCCAAAAACTAGTCAAACATAGGTGTTTCGGGTAAAAACATCATAACTTATTCATAAAAGATCCAAATTTAGTAATACCAAATGTGTTGGTTAGAGTATAGTCTGTAGTATGTTATGTAACAGTTTCAGATCGATTCAACAAATATTCCGTGTGGGGCACGCTCTACAATGTCGCTCTATAGAATAAGACAGAATTCAGCAAGGTATGCCATTTTTGCTATAACTCCTTTTCTGATAGGTTCCAAGTAGTGAAACATGGAGGAATTGCATAAAAAACATTGAATAACATTGTATATCAGTTTCAAATATTTATTCATTACAGGTACAAATTTATGATTATTTCAAGTTAGGGTTGTTGACTAATCCAAAACTAGTCATGTGAGACTAAAGAAACATTTGATGAAAATGCTAGTCTCTTGTTGTTTAAAGTTAAGGAACGTTTGCAGGTATGTGATCATATACACCAGGTCTATTACAGAGTTACAAATCATATTTGGATGATGAAATTGATGAGGGATTTTGGTTGAGGTGCATGTTGGGTACATGGTTGAGACAAGTAGTTGTTGAGTTGGCACATACATGAGGTGTATAGTTGATGATGTTGGTACATCTTAATGAGTCATAGTTGATGAGTAGTTGATGCATGATTGGTACATACTTGGTACATGGTTGGAGGCACTTTTTAATAGTATTTTTGACACATGGTTTATGGATGATGTAGCATACTTGTATTATTAGAAGCACATATTGATCTTGGTGATGATTATGAGTTGTTGTGTTATGCTTGGTTCATGCACATATTTGAGATTTGTCTTGGTGATTGATATTGGTGAGTAGATCTGATTTGGTTGATAAGATTGATGAGACAGGTTGTTGTGATAGGTTGCTTGGACAAGTTGTTGTGACAGTTTGTTGTGACAGGTTATTTGTACAGGTTTGTTGCATGGTTGATGCACTTGTTCATGGTACAGGTTGAGGTACAGGTTGGTGCATGGTTGATGCACTTGTTTATGGAACAGTTTGATTATAGGTTGTTTGGTATATGTTATTACATGGTTGATGCATTTTTTTATGGTACATGTTGATTACAGGCTCAGTTACAGGTGGATGCATGGTTCAGGATATTGGTACAAGTTATTTGGTGCAGGTTGATTGGTATAGGTTTACAACAGTATATCTCAAAGTGATTGTGTGGCAGTGGTTCCATAATTCTACGTATACGTCAGGGAGGTTGGAAGGGGCAAGGACAGGTGGTTCTATCCACCTTTCGGTTGTAGACGGATAACGTAGGGGGTTGTAGCCTCCTTCTGGTTGTAGCTAGAGAATTGGGGAGTTGGAGCTTCCCTCAGGTTGTAGCCTGAGAAACTAGGGGTTTGGAGCCTCCTTCTAATTGCAATTGGAAAACAAAGGAAGTTGGTGCTTCCAATGAATGTAATTCTTCAAGACATATAAGAAAAATCATTATGTGGTTTTCTCCTACTTTGGGTTTCCACGTAAAACACTGGTGTACTATGTATGTGTATTATTGTTCATTTTCTCATTGCTTATTTACTCTACAGTTATTGGATGATAATGATACATTGATATAACACTTGGATTATATGGTTAAAAAGGATTAAATTGCTCTATTATTGATTCATCCCCCCTCTTAGTAATCCAACATAATTATCCGAAGTGTCGAATTAGCCAAAGAGCCGAATTCCCAAAGTGTCGAACTCCCGAAGAGTCAAAGTAGCTGAAGAGTTGAACTCCTGAAGTGTCAAAGTAGTCGAGGAGCTAAAGCCTCGAAGTACCGAAGCAAATCTGGACCATCCATCAGTGGGGACACATGGCAGTAGATCACTGACTTCAGAGATTTTCCTCCGACAGATTTTCATGCTTCACATTTGAAACTCCCAAAGCCCAAAGTGTTGAAGCACGTGGAAACCATCATTTGAGATACATGGCGCACTCATCAGTCATGACACGTGGCACAGTCATCAGTCATGACACATGGAGAACTCATCAGTCATGAAACATGGCACTCATTTTAGGTCATTTGATTTTGACATTCTCCTATTTCCAGGTGACATGTGTCACCCTTCTTTCCATGACACATCACTAGTCGTGACATCATATGACGTCAACCCACCAAGTCACTCCGACGATTTTCCTCCGGGAGATTTTCATGCCCGAAATTTGAAACTCCCGAAACCCGAGTTTCCAAAGAGAATCTAGATCATTCATTGATCATGACATGTGGCAACAAATCATTCACTTCAAACATTTTCCTCCGGGAGGTTTTTCATGTTTCACATGCAAAACTCTCGAAGCTCAAAAGTCCAAAATGAATCTGGACCATTGATCTCAAATCAACAAGAACCGTTGATCCTCACAGCAAGTAGATATCACATGGACCAGAGATCGTAATTGGATCGATGGCCACACTTCATTGCGGGGACGTAAACTGCTTAGACGTTAATTTTCTGGAGCGGTCCCACAATTGGAACCACATTATTGTTGGAAGGGTACGTGGCAGCTCGTGGGGGATTGTGGGCCCAAAGGCGGTGTGGACCCAAACCACCCTCAACAAATCCCGCAATCACGTGCTTAAATGACATCAGGTCATCATGTCACCTCCACATCACCTTCATGCCACCTCCACTCATTCCACTCACTACTACCACCCCTCTCACCACGCGCCATATGTCCTCCACTCACTCATGTCACCCCCACTTCCCTCCACCTCATCTACATCCACGTATTCCACCTTCACGTGTCATGTCTTCCTATTGGAAGCCCTCCACCATGTCTTCATGTTCACAAATATTTCATCACAGTGAAAGTGAGGAGAAGTGTCAGTTATAGTCAAGATAAAGTGTGCTTAGCTGTCGAAATCTCTATCACAGATAGAGAACATGAAAATCGTACCAGATTCGACGCAACTAGATCCAGAATGATTCAACAGACTCCCTCTTCCTCAAGTAGAGATCTGATCATGAAGCCAGTTGTCTCCAGTGGCCTCGGACAACTCATAGGCATGCCATTACTCAACACAGAGCCTTGCTCTGTCACTCAGAGGCCTATTTTTTTCCAATTCAGTTCCTCCAGCGCATGCATTAGTTTTTGTCTCAAAGACAGTAGTACTTTTTAGTTGATTAAATCTCGCATTTCTTAGATTAGATACAAGAATGGTCTTCCATGTGTGATAAGAATCACTCTTGTTGATTAAGTCCAGTGTCTTAGTGAAGTTAATAAAAAAATTTACAAACAGATACCTGAATTAGGTCTCAGACCACTAAGGACGAGCGCCTCTCCAACTCTTTAAATAGTTAGCTTTTAGATATTGTAAGGGTCGTATTTTTGGGGAAAAAATAGCAATACATCAGAATGGTTGAACTCATTATTTGCAACCTGTGGGAGTAACTGTGTTTTTGATACATGTTTAATGTCTTGAAATAATATTTTAAGTATTGAACTTCTTGCAGCAGATTATTCATTGAGTAGTTTGTTGTTTCCCCCTGTTTTTCTATTATTTCACTGGTCTGTCATTAGTGTACCACCAGCCAAGGAGGAACCTCATCCTTATCATTCCTCCAACCCAACTGTCATTTTGTCTTGATAGAATAACCCTCTGACCAACCAACACAAAAATAAAACAAACAATCATTCTAAATTTATAAGTGGCCTAGATTTTCCCTTTAGCAGTCAGGTGCAAACCTTAGGACCAACATCTTCTAGCGTCGTTGCTAGGGAATAGAGTAATGAAATATCTTTCCCTGGGATAACGACAACGATCTAATCTGATATTTGATGGTGGACAAAGACCAAACACATTCAGACTGCATATAATTCACCTGGCGACTCCATGGTTAAAGAATCCAATGGCGACTCCACAATTTTGAGAAGTCATATTTTCAGATGCAAGCCATCTTGGCTCGGAGGTTTTCTCCATTAAACTTCTCAGTTGTTCATGGTTTTCCAAATGTTGTTCCTACTATAGATGAGTGGGGTGATTTTTTTCCCAGATTTAGAGAACATACAGATGACAACCCTGCTAATCATTTGCTTGAGTTTCATGAACTCATGCATCAGTGAAGAATACATCATGAGGATGTATTAATGAATATGTTCATGTACTCATTAGAGGGAGATGCTCGCAAGTGGTATCGATCCTTGCATCACTGGGGTTTAGCTGCAATTTCAAGTTTCAGTAGAGACTCCATATCCCAACAAGGCACCAGGGTGTTGTCTTAGTTTTTAATTCAATAAAATGCATGGTTGAGGCACAGTAGCAGATACACAGGGATGGAAGACGGAAACAAAGGTAAGAAATGGAAGGTAAAAGTAGTTATTTAATCTCAAGGCAATGATCTATAGTTCTTAGCACCTCAGGGATGAGCTATCCCTAGTTGGATCCAATGTTGTAACCTAGGTCTGCACCCCTGCCTCTCCTCTCTCTTTTCCCTATTCCTTCGTCCATTTTGTTTTCCTCTTCGGGTTGGTTAAGTCGGTTTCCCATTTTTGAGTGATTTGGTTATTATTAGTTTCTTTCCTATTCGAATCTTTGCACATTTTTGTTTATGTTTTTCCTTAAGGATAAGTACATGTTGTATTTGGTTCAGAATTATTTTCATCGTGTTTCCATTGATTGAGCTCACCACAGGTCGACCAAGCCTTTTTATATGCACAGGAAATGCTCGTGGACAAACGCAGCAACTCAGAATGGTCATTTTCAGGCCCGAATTGTTAGAACGAATAGGGTAAGTTTCAACGGTAAGATCCATCAAGCCAATCAGATCAACAGCTCTCATCCATTCTGGGTTCCAAAATCACGTGGGGTTTAACATCAAGAATTACCCAAAGTGTCGAAGTGTTGAAGTAGTCGAAGAGCTGAAGTGCCAAAGTAGCCGAAGAGCTAAACTCCTGAAGTGCCAAAGTAGTTGAAGAGCTGAACTCTCGAAGTGTCAAAGTAGTCGAGGAGTCGAAGCCCTGAAGTCTCGAAGAAAATCTGGAGCATACATTAGCAGGGACACACGGCAGCAGATCATTCACTTTGGAGATGTTCCTTCGGGAGATTTTCATGCTTCACATTTGAAACTCCCAAAGCCCAAAGTGTCGAAGCACATGGAAACCATCATTTGGGACACATGGCGCACTCATCAGTCATGACATGTGGCACACTCATCAGTCATGACATGTGGTACTCACTCCAGGTCATTTGGTTGTGACATTCGTCTATTTCCATGACACATCAGCAGTCGTGACAACATATGACGTCGGGCCACCACATCACTTCGACGATTTTCCTCTGGGAGTTTTTTATGCCTAACATTTGAAACTCCTGAAACTCGGGTTTCCAAAGAGAATCTGGACCGATCATCAATCATGACACGTGGTGACAGATCATTCACTTCAGATATTTTCCTCCAGGAGGTTTTTCATGTTTCACATTCCAAACTACCGAAGCCCGAAAGTTTGAAATGAATCTAGACCATTGATCTCAAATCAACAAGAACCGTTGATCCTCACAGCAAGTAGATATCACCCAGACCACAGATCGTAATCGAATAGATGACCACACTTCATTGTGGGGACGTAAACTGCCCGGACATTAATTTTCTGGAGCGGTCCCGCAATTGGAACCACGGTATTGTTGGAAGGGTATGTGGAAGCTCGTGGGGGATTATAGGCCCAAAGGCAGTGTGGACCCAATCCACCCTCAACAACTCCCACAATCACATACGTAAATGACATCAGGTCACCGCGTCACCTCCAAATCACCTTCACGTCACCTCCACTCATCCCACTCACTACTATTGCCCATCTCATCGCACGCTATCTATCCTCCACTCATGCATGTCACCCCCACTTCCCTCCACCTCATCTACATCCACGTCGTCCACCTTCACATGTATTGTCTTCCTATTGGATGCTCGCCACCACGTCTTCTTGTTCACAAATAGTTCATCACAGTGAAAGTGAGGAGAAGGGTCAATTACAGTCGAGATAAAGTGTGCTTAGTTGTCGAAAGCTCTCTCATAGACATAGAACATGGAGATCATTCCAGATTCGACGCAGAGATCTTCCTCAAGCAGAGATATTCTCATGCAGCCAGTTGTCTCCAGTGGCCTCTGACATCTCATGGGCATGCCATTACTCAACACAGAGCCTTGCTCTGTCACTTCAAGGCCTATTTTCTTCCAATTCAATTCCTCTAATGCATGCATCAGTTTCTATCTTAGAGAAAGTAGTAGTTTTTAGTTGATTAAATCCCGCATTCCTTAGATTAGATACAAGATTGGTCTTTCGTGTGTCATAAGAATCACTCTTACTGATTAATTCCGGTGTCTTAGTGAAGTTAAGAATTTGTTTTATGAACAGATACCTGAATTAGGTCTCAATACCCTAAGGACGAGAGCTTGTCCAACTCTTTAAATAGTTAGCTTTTGGATATTGTAAGGGTCGGATTATTGGGGAAAGAATATCAATACATCAAACTGGTTGGACTTGTTCTAATGCATGGATTAAATCTCTCTACCTGGTGAACATACTCTTGATGACAGTGGTTAGTTCAAATCTTTATGTGTTTTTATTCTTATCTTGAATATAGTTTTTGGTTTGTGCAATGTACATTTCATTTCCTTTCAGCTATTGTATAACTTGTTTTCACTGATATGCAATATGTCAAACAGCTAATGCTTTGGTAAATATTTGTTTTATTTGCAACCTGTGGGAGTAACTGTGTTTTTGATACATGTTTAATGTCTTGAAATAATATTTGAAGTATTGCACTTCTTGCAGCAGATTATTCATTGAGCAGTTTGTTGTTTCCCCTTGTTTTTTCTATTATTTCATTGGTTTTTCATTAGTGTACCACCAGCCAAGGAGGACCCTCATCCCTATCATTTTTCCAACCCAGCCATCCTTTTGTCTTGATAGAATAACTCTCTGACCAACCAACACAAAAATAAAAGAAACAATCATTCTAAATTGATAGGTGGCCTAGATTTTCCCTTTAGCAGTCAGGTGTGGACCTTAGGACCAACAATAGTCATGTTGTCTAGGTGTTGAAAAATATTGAACCATCGCCAGCAAGCATTTCCAAGCACGAAAATGCCAGACAAGTTTCAAGTTTCAAGCAAGATTAAGGGGTCGAAATATTCATCAAATTATTTTTATATAAGGAAGAAATTGATCCTAGATTTCAAGGAAAACAATCTTATCTAGATGAGCTTGTTGGAGTTACTTCACACACACCTAGGATTTATTTTTCTAAGTTTATTCCTTGTTTATTAGTAATAATTAGTCATTATCTAGACTCCTATATTTTAGGGGAGAATATTCCACCTAGAGAATATTCTCTTTCAGTTGACACTTCAGTTTGACTAGTTGATTTGAGTTTAGATGTTGCATTGGTTTTGTCACCATGCAACATTGGGATCATCACCAACTCACTACTCTTTTTTCAGTCAATTAACTGAAGACTAGTTGACTAGTTAACTCAGCTAGGTGGCAGTTCACTCTCGTAACTACCTGAGAGACTAGACTAGGTGGTAGTTTACTCTTGTAACTATCAGTGTGTGTCCAGATCAATCTAGAACACCACTATGGCTCATTAGTTACTCATGTATCCTATATCTATTGTAAATTATTCACTCTTTGAGTGTGGAATACAGTTAATGAGAATTCTTCCATTCTTTCTCTCTTGCTTCTTCTTTCTCAATTTCTCTCTGCAAATGTGTTTGTTATTTTCTAGCTAGATCTGTTCTGTGTAGGTTCAACACATTTACATGGTATCAGAGTCGACGGACTGCTCTAAAAAATCTACACCAAATCATTTTTTGCAGGTACAAAATATTGAAGACAACAAAAAGATGGATGATACACCGGAAATACTTCTCATGCCTCATAACTATTTGGAATGGAAGCCAAAAATTATGCTTTATCTTAGATGCAGAGGCTTGTACCAAATTACTATGGCAATGGAAGTAGAGCATGATTCTGTCGATGAGAAAAATGACTTTCTCAATAGACAAGATATGGCCATAGGAAGTATCGACATGTTTGTTTCTCCCAAACTTTTCCATCAAGTATATGAAGAATCACAAGGATCAACTCCGAATGAATTATGGACCAGATTGGAGGTTCTATTTGGGAATAAAGAATATTCTGAAGATTTCATGCAGGAGGTCGAACAAATAGAGCCAAAAGAGAAGCCATCAGAAGATCAAGCCTCTTATTATGAAGAGTCTTCTACAAAAGTATTTGCATAAATTTGTATTCCATTAATTGAAGATGATGTCTACTCCATTTCATATTTGTTTTCTGAAATTCATGTGGAAGATATATGGCATGCATCTCAGGAGTCAAAAAGGGATCCACGCACATCAGACATCATTCTGATATTTTATGAGAAAATTTTGCAGAAACAAATTGGATATTTGAATTCCTCTCGGGAAAATATCCAATTTCAAAAAATCAATCGTCCAAAATGGAGTCCGGAAAGTGAAGTTATGATCATTTTAAAATCAACAAAATTTCAGCATTTTTCTAGAAACAGCCGTACAAATTTCAAAGTTTCATCCAAACTTTATTTGGATATTATTCATTACAAAAAGATAAATTGGATATGTGTGGAAATATCAATGATGCATATACTTCATCAGATCTGTGGAGACATCTACATCTTCAACAAAACATTCAAAGAGCACAAACTTGTACAGTTGCAAGGTCTTCTTGGAGTGAAGGACATGGTTGCTTAGCAACTGTCTTTTGTTCCTTGTCATTTTTTATTTTATGCATTGAAATTTGAGGGAGGGTTTTGTTCCCATGAGGTTTTCCCTCTTTCCTCATTTAGTTCAATGTATCTTTTGTATTTGGGTACCTAACATGGCCTCGTAGCCGGGACCCATT
>ML777566.1:158443-189684 GCA_009831015.1 Picea engelmannii | reverse complement strand
GGGTACCTAACATGGCCTCGTAGCCGGGACCCATTCTTTATTTTCACCATAGTGATGTTTAGGGGGGGTATTGGAGTTACTTAACACACACCTAGGATTTATTTTTCCTAAGGTTATTCCTTGTTTATTATTCATAATTAGTCATTATCCAGTCTCCTATATTTTAGGGGAGAATATTCCACCTGGAGAATATTGTCTTTCAGTTGACACTTCAGTTTGACTAATTGAGTTGAGTTTAGATGTTGCATTGGTTTTTTCACCATGAAACATTGGGATCATCACCAACTCACAACTCTTTGTTCATTCAATTAACTAAAGACTATTTGACTAGTTAACTCAGCTAGGTGCCAGTTCGCTCCCCTAACTGCCTGAGAGACTAGACTAGGTGGTAGTTTACTCTTGTAACTGTTGGTGTGTGTCCAGACCAATCTAGAACACCACTATGGCTCATTAGTTACTCATGTATCCTATATCTATTGTAAATTATTCACTCTTTGAGTGTGGAATACGGTTAATGAGAATTCTTCCATTCTTTCTCTCTTGCTTCTTCTTTCTCAATTTCTCTCTGCAAATGTGTGTGGTATTTTCTAGCTAGATCTATTCTATGCAGGTTCAACACATTTACAGAGCTATCGACTACTACTTTCTAGGAAGGGAATTATCATTCCAGACCTTGAGGGATTTATTCCATATTCAAGAGTAAACCTCGATATTTTGGGGCAGAGTATATTTGATGGTAGATTATTGAGCCCATTCTTCAGTCAGCAATCAATAAACAGATGACAATCAACATATTTCATCCAAGGGAGATGAATTTCCATTAGTTCCATATTTATTGCAAATTATTCAAGATCTTATTTATTTTTAGCTTACTGTCAGATATTGGTTCCACAAATCTTGTAACGGCTTGGATTTTTTATTTCCTATTTAAACATGTAAATTTGTACTATGTAAATTCTGCATTTTCATGCTCAGAGCATCAACCTGAATAGATTGTTATTCTATATGTTTCCCTTGCAACTCAGATTTATTTTATCTTGTTTCTTCTTATCTGATGAAAAAGATGGTTTTTGCAATGCATTAGTCATTACACAGTTTCATATCTAATGACAACAAAGATTTTACTGTCCATTGTCTGCAAATTGTAATTTGCTTTCAGATATTATGATTCAGATCAAAATGACATTTTGATCCGAATATATTCTTCATGAATGTATAACGATGAGTAGATTGCAGGGCCTATATATTCATTTAACCGTCACCTTCTTCCATTTCATGCTATCTTTTCAACTGTTTATTGTCAATCAACTTTCCTTTTGTTGGATTATTGAGAGGAGGGTGAATCAGTAATGAGCAATTTATACCACTTATTAATCCTTTTAACCACAATGTACATTCCTTTAAATTATCAAAAAATGTTCATTAGTTCATCATTAATATGGTATTGTATCATATAACATTAACATCCATCAGTGCATAATAAACAATAATAGACACGTCCACACAATGCACAGTACACCATTATTTTACGTGGAAACCCAATGTGGGAGAAAACCACGGAATGCTTTTCTTATATGTCTTTAATAATTACATTCAAGGAAGCACCAATTTGCAATTCTCCAGCTCCAACTGGAAGGAGGCTCCAACCTCCTAGTTTCTTGGGCTACAACCTGAGGGAAGCTCCAACTCCCCAATTCTTTGGCTACAATAAGAAGGAGGCTACAACCCCCTATGTTCCCTGGCTACAACCGGAAGGTGGATACAACCACCTAGTTCTTAGGCTCCAACCTAAAGGAATCTCTAACTCCGTGATTCTCTAGCACCAACTTGAAGGAGGCTACAACCCCCTTTCCTTTCCTCGTCCTATCGCCCTAAAATATAAATGTCAAATGTAGACATTCTGTCATTTTCATTGAATCAAACACTTCCATTGTCAACCTGTACCAATCAGCATGCACCAAACAACCTGTAACAACCTATACCAACATGTAACAAGCTTCAACCATGCATCAACCTGTACCTCAACCTGTACCATCAACAAGTGCATCAACCATGCACCAAACCTATACAAATAAACTGTCACAATATCCTATCCAAACAACCTATCACAACAACCTGTCTCATCAATCTATTAACCAAATCATATCTACTCACCAAGACAACTCTCAACCATATGCACAATATCACCAAGATGTGCATCAACCAAGACTACTTACAAACATCAATAAGATGTATCACAATCAAGATGTGCTTCTAAAAGTATATCAATTCATAAATGCCACATCATACATAAACCATGTGCCAACAATACTACTAGCAAGTGCCTCTAACAATGTACCAAATATGCACCAATCACGCATCAACTATAGATCATAATATGACTCATCAAGATGTACCAACATCACCATACCATACACCTCACATATGTGCCACTCATCAACTATTTGTCCCAACATGTATCTCAATCATATACCAAAGACATATACCAATATAACCATCAAAACTTCTCCAGCACTACATCACATTATCCATAACCAAATACCATAAACCCTCACATCAAATCATGTGCCAAAACCTCACTGTTATGTAGCCTCAAGTGTGTACCAATCATATATCAATACCACTAACAAAAGCCTCTCACAATGTACCATAAGATATACCAATAAGACTCATACATGAACCAAAAATATACTTCAATAGATCTGCCTCAAAACCATTCTACAACAAGCCCTAAACTTCCAAGAGGGCATCCAACAGATTTACAAGGAAAACCCTCAACCAAATTCATAGATTCAACACTGCAGATATGAAAACCATCCATTTTTCTTCTTGTAGTTGTGAATCTATTATGGATCTATTTTTGTAGCCGTGATTCTATTGCCACAATTTTTTTGCCGCGGTTCTTCTACCACGATTCTCCCGTCGCAATGTAGTTGTCGCGATTTTGCTTCCACGGTTCTGTTGTCGCGATTCTGTTGTCATGGTTTTGCTTACGCGATTCTATTGCCGCAATTTTTCTGCCAAATATGTGTTTTTATTCTTATCTTGAATATAGTTCAAATATTTATGTGTTTTTATTCTTATCTTGAATATAGTTTTTGGTTTGTGCAACATACATTTCATTTCCTTTGAGTTATTATATAACTTGTTTTCACTGATATGCAACCTATCAAAAAGATAATACTTTGGTGAAGATTTGTTTTATTTGCAACCTATGGGAGTAACTGTTTTTTTGATACATGTTTAACGTCTTGAAATAATATTTTAAGTATTGAACTTCTTGCAGCAGATTATTCATTGAGTAGTTTGTTGTTTCTCCCTGTTTTTCTATTATTTCACTGGTTTGTCATTAGTGCACCACTATCCAAGGAGGACCCTCATCCCTATCATTCTGCCAACCCAACCATCCTTTTGTCTTGATAGAATAACCCTCTGACCAACCAACACAAAAATAAAAGAAACAATCATCCTAAATTGATAAGTGGCCTAGATTTTCCCTTTAGCAGTCAGGTGCAGACCTTAGGACCATCAACAATCATGTATCACAATAAAGTTGTATTTCTAAAAGTATACCAATTCATATATGCCACATCATACATAAACCATGTGCCAACAATACTACTAGCAAGTGCCTCTAACAATGTACCAAATATGCATCAATCATGCATCAACTATATATCATAATATTACTCATCAAGATGTACCAACATCACCATACCATACACCTCACATATGTGTCACTCATCAACTATTTTTCCCAACATGTATCTCAATCATATACCAATATAACCATCAAAAGTTCTCTATCAATACATCACACTATCCATAACCAAATACCATAAACTCTCACATCAAATCATGTGCCAAAACCTCACTGTTATGTAGCCTCAAGTGTGTACTAATCATATATCAAGACCACTAACAAAAGTGATGCAGGAGCATCTCTCACATCAAGCGAGCCAGCGCGGAATGCAAAGGACAGCTGGAAGGCGTCCAGCACAAATTTTTGAAATTTCCCTTGAAGTTGATGTGTCAAATATAAATGAGATCATTTAATGAAGGCGCCTTGGTATAATGTAATCATACCTTGAGCACCCCGCTCTCGTATGAAGTAGATGAAGGCATTTATAGTAGTAAATGTAAGTAGGTAGAATTTAATGCTAGATTAGACTATTTGAGAGCGCAAGAGGGAAACGGGATATAGACACCCTCATTGTGCATTGTAACATAATTCAGGAATAGTTAGAAGAATCCAGAGCATAGAGAAGAGAAGCAGAGAGCTGTGCAGAGACACCCATGTATAGTTATTTGGATTAATAGAAGAGTTTAATTCAAATTCATGGAGTTGTGTTTGTTTTCTGTGTATGTATGTCGAATGCTATGCTCATGAGTATTTACTCCCTATTATGCATTTGTTATTATGTTGTGTATATGATTTCATGTGTTGATATTGAAGTCTAAGAGGAAGTGGAATGAGTTTCAATTGTTTCTCTATCTGAGCAAGGATTCCTGCAAGGAGTGTAGTTGAAGTTGTCCGCAAGGAGTGCGTTGACAAAAGGCTCAGATAGTTTAACTCTTGTTCTCGTTCACCCAGAAGTGAAATTGGGTTATAGGATTCATGCAAGGAGTGCGCATGCCAAGTGAAGACTCAGAATTGTGAATCTCAGTGAAGTATTGAAGGACTGCTGCTGCAAGTGTGCATAGAGTCGAGGAGTTCTCAGGTATTTTGAAATATCTGAAGATTTCCGCAAGAAGTGCGTGCAAGGACCCTCTTTGAAGTAGAAGTTGTGTAGAAGCTCAGGAGGGATAAGGATTTCGATCTTGTCGAAGAGAATCACTGGAAGAGTCGTTCTGTGGAGTGTTTAAACAGGCGTTGCATAGTTGCACCGCAGGTGGACAAGTCCCACGGAGGAATAATTGGTCATTCGCAAGGAATTGGCAAAAATAAGAGATCGATGGTTAGGATCTTAAGGAAAGGATTTGTGAAATCCCGTCAATCGTTGGATCTACAAAAGAAGCAAGGAGGCTATGGCCTCTTTCGAAGTTCAATCTTGAGGAGTCGTGAGTCGTAATATCATTGATTCCATCGGGATTCGAAAGATCAAAAGTCCTGTGGATAGGAGATCGGGAAAGTCCATAGTGAAAACCCCAGCATAATCTGAGCCATCCGTCCGGAGAGACAGGTGTCAGAAATCCGAAGAGAATCAGAATATTCAGCATCGGGAAATCAGAGTTCCTGAGGACAAGAAATTTGGGATATCACAAGTCTTGAACCCCCAGAGAAATCGGGACCGCCCATCGGAGGGGGACGCGTGGAGGAAATCAGCACCATCGGGAAAAGTCCCGACAAGAAGTTGTTGATCGGGGTTTGAGTCATCAGGATATCGGGGATCCTGGCGACAAAGTGTTTACGCATTTTGGATTCGCAAACCGTGAAACCCCGACAAGGAGGAAGGTGCCACCGTGCGGCCAGTTGTCAGCACGTCAGAAAGGAGGGAAGCACCATTGTGGGGGCCATCTATCAGCAAACCGGAGAGTCAAGAATCCCGTGGGCAAGTGTTTTGCAGCATTTGAAACCCCGTAGCCCCGACGAGGGATAATACTGCGGTCACGGGGAAAACGGTCATATGGGCCAAAGCCTATAGCCAGGAAGGCTAATGCGTAAAGGGCGCGTTGGGATTCGAGGAATCGCGAGTCCTGAGGGCATGTGTACTTCGACACTAGAATGCTAGAAACCCCGATGGGAGTTATGACTGCGGTCATATAGAGGAGGTCACGTAGACAAAGGCTTAGACTGGAGGGATAACGGGAAATTAAGTGCATCGGGATTTCAAAGCCAGAAACCCCGACGAGAAGGAATATAAGGTTGCGGTCTTGTGGAAAGCGGTCGCGTGGACTAAAGGCTTAGCCAAGAGGGGCTAAGGAAACAAAGGAGTGGATCAAGGATCGGGGATCGGTAAAACAAATTGTTTGAACATTGCAAGTGTCAAAATCCTGACAGGAGGAACCCTGATAACAAAAAGGCCAGCGTTGATTCAAAAGAAAGGGAGACCCAATGTTTAGTTGTTGTGGGTGGAAAATTTCCCAATAGGGAAATAGGAGAACCTTTCAGTTCTTCGGGCCAAGGAAGGGAGAAAGATCTTGTGAGCGAACGTGCCTAGCGGGCGCGCCTGCATCAAAAAGCCTCTCACAATGTACCATAAGATATACCAATAAGGCTCATGCAAGCACCAACAATATACTTCAATAGATCTGTCTCAAAACCATTCTATAGCAATCCCTAAACTTCCAAGAGGGCATCCAACAGATTTACAAGGAAAACCCTCAACCAGATTCATAGATTCAACACTATAGATATGAAAACCATCCATTTTTCTTCTTGTAGTTGTGGATCTATTAAGGATCTGTTTCTGTAGCCGTGATTCTTTTTCCTCAATTTTTTTGTCACAGTTCTATTGTCGCAATTCTGCTGTTGTGGTTCTTCTACCATGATTTTTCTATCACAGTTCTGTTGCCACGATTTTGCTACCACAGTTCTATTGTCACGATTCTGTTGTCGCGGTTTTGCTTCCGCGATTCTATTGCCGCGATTTTTCTTCCAAATAATATTTCACAAATGGATATTCAATTATGTTCAAAAAATAGGTGCTAATAGGAGACCCTTTCTCTCTTATTTATTCTCTCCAAGTAGCTTCCTCAAGGGGTTACCTTCTAACTAACTTTACCCAACTTCCTTCTTCTAGGGATAACCCACTTGTCCACTTACAACCACTTTATCCACATATAGTAATCTCTCCACTTCTAGTTGCAACTAACTTTATTATTTAATTAACTTATTTTGGAACCACTTTGACTTATCCATAAATAGTAAACTCACCACTACTTGTTGCACTTGGGTTCCTTACCCATACCTCTTGAGCTACCAAACATACTCACGGGTTGACATCAATCTACAATATCATTGTCCAAGGGTTCACATCAATGAAAACCAACAATCCAAACCAATTGTCCATCAAACTAAACCAATTGTCTGACAATCTCCCCCTTTGGCATTTATGGAAACACCAACATTGATGGCAACACTTAGTCATGATAGCATTCATACTCGTAGTCCTCATTACTGTGTATATATCTCCCCCTTTAACATCAATGGAAAAGGGTATCTCTCCTTGGGGATGCTCCCCCTTGACTAAACTCTTCTTAGGGTTTCTCCCCCTGTCTACACTATCATTTGGGCTTCTCCCCTTATCTAGAATCCTTTAATCTTTCTCTGTGTTTCTAAGCCTCTGATTACTCTCTCTCCCTTCATTTGAAGAGTCTCTCCCTGATTCGAATTATTTTCAGCATGAATGAGAGCGGATATATAATAAAGAAATGTACATAGATATCTCAGATATTCAATAATATAACAGAAATGTATCTTAGATGCAACCATAAACACAAAGATACAATAATACGCAATTTTCTATTAATATGTGAAAATGTACAAATATTGTAAAATACAGAGTGAAAGACTCGCTAGAATGGTGGTAGTTTATCTCTGAGAAGAGATGTGACGGCTACTCACATCCGTAAGAAGATGGTTTTACAATGAGGCTCCAAAGGAATTTTTATCATAAATAAAATCCAAAACCCTAACCCCGGAAGATGAAAAGCAAACAGTTTTGTGGACCCTGTTTTGGGTAGTTTGGTGTATCAACTTCCTGGGGGCGTAACTTTGGCATATGATCTCTGTTTGGGGTGCATGATAGCTCATTGGAAAGGTATCGTCAAGGAGATTCATTTAGGGGGCTCAATCAGAGCCTTTGATTTTCATTTAGAAGCTATATCCCAAAAAACATTCATTTAGGCCCTCAAAATGGCCCTGGAAGTTAAAAACTGCTAAAAATAGTAAATTACCAAAATTGCCAGAAAATTGTTTTGAGCCAGTTGGAAAAGGTGGGTGGCCACTGATATCCACCTATATAAATCCTCCCTCCTTAGGAAGCAATGGTCTCCATTGTGTTGATTTCCTGAGGGAGAGGAAAAATCGTTTGTTGATTATGCATCTTGATGAGATGCTTGCCTTGTTGGAGAAGTTGTGTTGCTTAGCTTGTTGAAGGTTGTCATGAACATGTGGCTAGAAGGGTTGGACCTTTTTAACTAGTCTATCTACATGATATTCATGTGTGTAGAAGGAATATTTACACTTTGTTGCAATATTGTCGACCTACTTCTGTTGGATAGAAGGTGCTTGGGTTAAGGCTGTAGTGGTTGCAGTATCCTTCTGTTCACCTTTTGAATAGATTGTGAAGAAGCTGAATTTTGTAGTATGAGATACTACCTTCTGGCACTGTTTAGGTGGAATAGTAGTCGAAACTACTTCTGGTATTCTGTAGATATGACCCCCCAGAGAAATAATGACACTGCGGGGTCAAGACTCATAAACAGCATGGCGCTTCCACATATATGGTTGACCCAAGAGAACATCATATACATCCAGTGGGGAAATATCACATAATACCTCATCCTTGAAGGGTTGGATGTCATATGAAAATTGACATTGTTGGCTGACATAGAGATCTCGTCCCTGGAGAAGCCACCCGATGTTGTATGGTTGTGGGTGTGGTGTTGTCGACAATGCCAACTATTTGACGACCTCTGCTAAGATGAGGTTCTTCTGGCTTCTGATATCAACAATAAAATGCAGCGGTGTCCCCTTCACCCACATATGTGAATGAAAAAGGTTATCCCCCTCTTCAGGATCTGTTGGTTCTTCTGGTTGAATTGTTGCGGTTGCGACAATAGCAGTGGGGTCTGCTTCGATGATTTGTCTTTTACTAGTATTTTCATAATCAGATTATGAATCAGGGTTTGGCTCCTTGTCTTTGATCTCAGCCACCAATCACTTTTTTGAGTGACATTCCTTGGTGTTGTGCCAGGGGATTTTGTGGAAATCGCACCATTTTTCGGTGTCCTTCTTTGTCTTCTCGTGACCCTTCTTTTCCTGTGGCTTGGAATAGCTTTAGGGAGACTGTTTGTTAGGGACGTCTTTATCATACTTTGGTTGTTGTAGATTTGCAGACCCAAACTCCCATTTGTTATGGTGCATAAACTTCTTCTTGATTTTAAAAGCATATCAATAAGCAACATCGAGAGATGAGATGTCCAGAAAAGCCATTTTAGTTTGGATGTATCTGTCTAGAGCCCCACGGTATTTCAAAACCAAATTTTGTTTGGAATATTTGATACCCATCTTGGTGTGCAAGGTATGAAAGGTATTGGTGAAATCTGGAACTTCTTGGCCCCTCTCTTGCCACAGTGTGGTCCATATCATGTATTGGTCCTCATAGTTTCCAACAAGGTAATATTGTTCCTTTACCGCATCCAAAAAAAATCCCAAGTGGGCTCAGCCCCATATATTCCAGGCTCCTCTGTGGAACTTTTCTCCCAGTAATTTTCCCACCAATGTTTGACATGGGGGAGATTTTTAAAGAGTGTGAAGGTGATCTTTTCCCTGTCAAAAAATTTATGAACAGAGAAATAACCTTCTAACAGATTTAACTATTTGTCTAGGGCATCCGCATCTATCTGACCTTCAAATATGGGAATAACAAAACTAACATGTACCTTGAAAGGAGAGGTGATTCCAAAGTGGTTGTTTGATGAATATGTGTCTATTTCTATCGACAGACGTTGAAGGATGTGGGAAAAATTCTCCATCATTTCATCCCTCTATCGCGTGAGAGCTTGCTCAGGCAACAGATTGATACAATCGTATGCTCCGTCGTTTTTCTTTTCTTCTGCCATGGAGGGTTTATTGGGTATGAGAGAGTGATTGTATTCAAGAGAGACAATATCAAGACCCAACTTTCTATACTTGGACCTTGTCGGGTACATGCACTGAAAAACATGATCAAGAGCAGTGTGCTTTGATACCATTGATCTAGATTATTTTTGGCACGAAATGATAGCGGAGATATAATAAAGAAATGTACATAGATATATTGGATATTCAATAATATAACATAAATGTATCAGAGATGCAACCATAAACACAAAGATACAGTAATACACATTTTTCTATTAATGAGCGAAAATGTACAAACACTGTAAAATACAAAGTGAAAGACTCGCTAGAATGGTGGCAGCTTATCTCGGGGAAGAGATGTGATGGATACTCGCATTCGTAAGAAGGTGATTTTACAATGATGTTCCAAAGGCCTTTTTATCGTAAATAAAATCCAAAACCCTAACCCCGGAAGATGAAAATCCAAAAGTTTTGTGGACCCCGTTTTGGGTAGTTTGGTGTATCAACTTCTCGGGGGCGTAACTTTGGCATACGATCTTCGTTTGGGGTGCACGATAGCTCATTGGAAAGATATCATCGAGGAGATTCATTTAGGGGGATCAATCAAAGTCTTCAGCTATCATTGAAAATCTCGATCCCAAAAAACCTTCATTTAGGCCCTCAAAATGGCCCCTGAAGTTAAAAACTGCTAAAAATAGTAAATTACCAAAATTGCCAGAAAATTGTTTTGAGCTAGTTGGAAAAGGTGGGTGACCACCGATATCCACCTAGATCAATCCCTATTTAGAAAAGGGTATCACTCTAATGAAATATTGAATTCATGATGCTCATGCTCCCCCTCTAACCATCGCTCCCCCTGGAATCATGCCTCTATGCTCTCTCCAAACCTCTAACTCTCTCTCTCCATGCATATGAATCTCTCCCTTTGACTTCTCTACAAGAATTCATGTAGAAAAATATAATTCTTCATGTACTTGTTTCCTATTGGAGTTATCATCCATTGGTGCTTCCTTGTGTAATCAACTAACATATATGAAAAGCATTCAAGAATAAGAATTCAAATATCCTTGTGTCATTATCATCCATTATGACAATTTTCCTTTATCTCTAAACCAATCTATGAACCAGTATTTGAATCCATGCTCTCATCCACTATAAAATATCTATCCAAACCTTCTAAGTGTTCTTATGAATCCATCTTTGTCCATAATTTCCATGACTATGCTACTCAATTGTCCACAATGATGACCCATCTATCATTGTACTATCATGAAGTCTTCATTGCTATGAATCTGTCTACTCGAACTCTGCAAGATGCTCAAAGGATGGTTTTCTAAACTGTCTCAGCTACTTCGTAGACTCCCCCTGTATAATATTCATATTACCTGGGAGTCTCCAAGTCGGATGGCTCAGAAAAATACCTTTCCATTGTAGTCATCATCCTCGTTGGTAGACTCAACATCTCTCTAAACTCTGACTTCTTTCTTTCTATTTGTGGACTCATCTTGCACTACAATTACTAAAAGTACAATCTCTCGAACATGTTGTTTATTCATCTGATCTTCTTTTCTTTCTTGTACTGCTACAAATCCTGCGATCTTTGGGACCTGTTATTTCTTTACCTACTCTTTATTATGATCTTGCTCTGATGTGGATTTTGAAAATATGGTTCTTGTAACCTATTCTTCTTTTGCTTGCTTTCCTTTTCTTTCTCAAACGATGGAAAGTCTTGTAATTTTTGGAGTTTGTTCTTCTTTCACTCGCTTTTCTCAAACTATTGTATATCTTGCGATTTCTGGGACCTGTTCCCTATTCATTTTTTTTCTTCTTGTTCTTTTCTTTTCCAAATCTTGGTGTATCTAATATTGGTTTCTTTCTTCATGGATGGCACAGTTACGCTTCTACAATTCTAGGCTATATGACCATAGTTGTGTCATTTGTAGCATTCAATATTTTGCGAGGCCACACAAGCATTTATTGCTTGAACATTTCTTTTAAAAGCCCTGCAATCTGCAACCTTATGTCTAAAGTTAGTACAACAAAAACAATGACCATAAAATAAATTTACATACCTAGGAGTGAATGATATTCTTTGTGGTGTAGTCCTTTTGAATTCATGCCTTGACTGATCATGATCATGATTGAAGTTTCTTTGTGGCTTGCACTCTTCCTTCTTCATAGAACATTTAATGAATTCTAAATAATTCTTGGGTTTTTCTTCATTCTTCTTTTCTGCTAACCTATGACATTTCTCTTCAAGTTTCCTTACTATTGATGTGGATGCTTCTTCAACAACTTGAAAAATTTTACCCTCAACATGACAACTTCTTCTTCAAGCTTCTCATATTCCTCTTATTTCTTCTTCATGTGAATCTTCATTACTTCTTATGTTCTTCTTGCTTCTTCTAGTTGGATCTTCAAGGTGACAATTTCTTCTTCAAGTTCTCTTTCTCGTTGATTGTATTTCACTTCATGATTATTTTCCCTTTTAATCATTGCATTATCTTCTATTTCATTGGATTTTCTATCTCATCACTTTCAATTTTCAAATGTGGGCAGTCAAATTCAAGATGTCTTCTTTTTTCACAATTAAAACAGAAAAACATACTTCTATTGATTTCATACTCTTTTTCTTCTGAATATATCTAACATGAATCATGATGAGTATATTTCCTCTTGATTTGTACATGCATCTTCTTTGACATTCTCTCACTCTGTGATGGGTGAATAATAGATATTATGTAACTTATCCCATATTTCTTTAGTTGATGAACATTTACCAACCTTTTTTCTTACCGGATTAGGTAATCCTTCCCATATGAAATACATTGTTATTTTGTTATTCTTATTCAATTCCTTCTTGGTTGCATCCTTCGCTTTCTTTGTAGCATTGTATCATGTCACAACTGAATACCAAATATCATATCCATGTTCCTTTAAAAAGGTTCTTGTCCTTATGCTCCACGTCTCATACTTTAGACCATTCTGACCATTAAACAATGGTGCTCCATTCTAAGTATATTCCATGATCTCCTTTAGTGGTTAAATTGTTTACTAAAGGAACCTGCTATGATACCAATTGTTGGATTACTGAGAGGGGGGGTGAATCAGTAATGAGCAATTTGTACCACTTATTAATCCTTTTAACCACAATGTATATTCCTTTAACTTATTCAACAATGTTCATTAGTTCATAATATGTTATTGCATCATATAACATTAACATCCATCAGTGCATAATAAACAATAATAGACACCAGTATTTTACATGGAAACCTAATGCGGGAGAAAACCACATAATGTTTTTCTTATATGTTTTTAAGAATTACATTCAAGGAAGCACCAACTTCCAATTCTCCTGCTCCAACTGGAAGGAGGCTCCAACCCCCTAGTTTCTCAGGCTACAACCTGAGGGAATATCCAACTTCACAATTCTCTTACTACAACCAGAAGGAGGCTACAACCCCCTATGTTCTACAACTACAACCAGAAGGTGGTTACAACCACCTAGTTCTCATGCTCCAAATTAAAGGAAGATCCAACTCCCTGATTCTCTGACACCAACCGGAAGGTGGATACAACCACCTAGTTCTTATGCTCCAACCTAAAGGAAGCTCCAAATCCCTGATTCTCCGGCACCAACCAGAAGGAGGCTACAACCCCCTTTCCTTGCCCTGTCCTCTCTTGCTAAAATATAAATGCCAAATGTAGACAACCTATCACTGTCACTTAATCAAACACTGCTACTGTCAACCTATCACTGTCAACATGTACCAACAACCTATAACAACATGTACCAATCAACTTGCACCAAACAACCTGTAACAACCTGTACCGACATGTACCATGCATCAACCTGTACCTCAACCTCTACCATCAACAAGTGCATCAACCATGCACCAAAACTATACAAATAAACTGTCACAACAACATGTCCAAACAACTTATCACAACAACGTGTCTCATCAATCTTATCAACCAAATCAGATCTACTCACCAAGATCAATCACCAAGACAATTATCAACCATATGCACAATATCACCAAGATGTGCATCAACCAAGACTACTTGCAAACATCAACAAGATGCATCACAATCAAGATGTGATTCTAAAAGTATACCAAGTCATATATGCCACAGCATCCATAAACCATGTGCCAACAATACTACTAGCAAGTGCCTCTAACAATGTACCAAATATGTACCAATCACACATCAACTATAGATCAAACTATGACTCATCAATATGTACCAACATCACCTTACCATACACCTCATGTATGTCCCACTCATCAACTATATGTCCCAACATGTATCTCAATCGTATAAAAAATACATATACCAATATAACCATCAAATGTTCTCTAGCAATACATCACACTATCCATAACCAAATACCATAAACCCTCACATCAAATCATGTGCCAAAACCTCATTGTTATGTAGCCTCAAGTGTGTACCAATCATATATCAAGACCACTAACAAAATCCTGTCACAATGTACCATAAGATATACCAATAAGACTCAGACATGCATCAACAATATACTTCAATAGATCTGCCTCAAAACCATTTTTACAGAAAGCCCTAAACTTCCAAGAGGGCATCCAACATATTTACAAGGCAAACCCTCAACCAGATTCATAGATTCAACACTACACATATGAAAACCATACATCTTTCTTCTTGTAGTTGTGGATCTATTATGGATATATTTCTGTAGCCGTGATTCAGTTGCTACGATTTTGTTGTTGCGATTATGTTGCCGCGATTCTGCTTCCACGGTTCTATTGTCGTGATTATGCTTCCACGGTTCTACTGCCACGATTCTATTGTTGTGGTTCTACTTCTACGATTATGTTGTCGTGGTTCTGTTCTCATGGTTTTGATGTCCCAATTCTGTTGTCATGATTATACATCCACAATTTTATTGCCACGATTTTTCTGCCGCAATTTTGTTGCCACGAATTTTTTTCCGCTATTTTTTTGTCTTGAATTTGTTGCTGCAAATTTGATCTATCAATAATACCTGCCAAATAACCTTTCACAAATGGATATTCAATTATTCTCAAAAATAGGTGCTAATAGGAGACCCTTTCTCTCTTATTTATACTCTCCAAGTAGCTTCCTCAAGGGGTTACCTTCTAACTAACTTTACCCAACTTCCTTCTTCTAGAGCTAACCCACTTCTAACCACTTGTCCACTTACAACCACTTTATCCACAAATAGTAATATCTTCACTTCTAGTTGCAACTAACTTTATTATTTAATTAATTTATTTTGCAACCACTTTGACTTATCCATAAATAGTAAACTCGCCACTTCTTGTTGCAACCACTTTATTGTTTAAATAATTTTTCTTTGCAACCACTTTGACTACTTTATTATTTAAATAATTTATCTTTACTCGTAACTTCTTGTTGCAACTAAATTTTCTATAATTAGTCAATTCATAACTTATTTTCCCTTAACTAACTTCTTGTTGCAACCACTTTAATATTTAATTTGTTTCTTGGTTAACCACTTTGACTATTCAATCTTCTCATCACAACTACTTTACCATAATTACAAAACTCACAACTTCTTGTTGCAACTAATTTATTTTTAATTATTTTCTTAATACAACAACTATACCCATGATTAACTCCTAGTTACCATCAATTTGACTAGTACACTTCTTCTAGGAGCTTCTAGAATAATTGACTTCTTTGACCTTCAAGAGGCTTCCAGATAACTCATGAGGGTTCTCCAACTTCACATGGTCATAACTCTCTAACCGTGAGGAGTTAGGTGACGTTCAACATATCACCAAAAATAGCATGACATTTATTATCCATCTAGAACAATCTTATCAGTAAATACATTGATCTTCATACCTTTATACCTCAACCAAACTTGGGTTCCTTACCCTACCTCTGGAGCTACCGAACATGCTCAAGGGTTGACATCAATCTACAATATCACTCTCCAAGGGTTGACATCAATGACAACCAATAATCCAAACCAACTATCCATCAATCTAACCCAATTTTCTAAGACCTTTGACCTATGAGATGTTACCCTTCCAGTTGGATTTGAGCTTGATTTCTTCTGCCAGACACTCTTCCCTTCTCATCCCTCTTGATCCACCTAATCCATTCATTTTTCTCAACCATTGCAACAAATAAGATGTGCTAAGCATGCCCTCCCAGCAGTCAGAGAGCATCTTTTAGTGATAACAGGTGGTAGAATGTTGTCAAAACTCACCGCATATAGAGATTTGTCATTGCACACACATTCATTTTCCAATGGGATTGTCTGGCAGTCAAAATGCATCATCGTCAATTCACCATCATAAAGGGATTCAATAAACTTAGCTTATCTCAGCTTGCATAAAATGCATTCTTTGAGAGCTTATTCAAGACTTATAATGAATAGACTAAAAACTTAGGCTAAGACTTATAATACACTAAACACTTAGGTTATTTACAATGACCTTGGCAATAAGACTTCAATATTGTTAGCCAATAGTATGTTCAATAAAATCAATTTAAATAATATAAAAAATTAACATTTTTTCCTATGTAGAAGTTTAGAAAGCAAAAAAATATTTAAAGTCAAACGCAAACTAATTGACGGTCAAAGCCATATCGAATGCTAGAGTCCTTGGCTTTACTTCGACAAGGACTAATAAGAAGCACCCTTTTTTGAAATATCATATAAATAGCATAGCATTTTAGACTCAACCTTCTTCATTTAATCTTCAATTTCACCTTTTTCCATAACTACAAATCCAATTCATTTTACCCCTCAGATGAGTGCATTCTAAGAAAAAAATATTAATTTGTCAGAACTCAGAACTTACGAATTTTTCAATGGTTCTTAAGCAAGTAGTTGTAAGTAATTTTACAACAAATAGTCATGTGATCATTTTGGTATATTTTGGATTCACCCATTACTTATAGTTGGAGAAAAATCAAACAATAAATTTTGATCAGAAAATAGGTATTTAGAAATAAAATCTTAACATTGAATAAGCAACAATACTCAAAATAAATGAAGATATGGGAGAAAAAGAAGACGAAACTATTTATCAAGGTAAAGGAATCTTTCTAATGGTTGAGAGACTTGAATAACAACTATATGTTGTAGTTTGATATAACATATTTAGTTTCATTGTTTTTGCATCATGTGTTCCTAGTTTACTTCCACTAGACTCTTATCTCTAGGGTTGTTTCCATAAGATTATTATATCATAGTACTTTAATGTTGGAAGCATGTCTTTGATCAAACTTGTCGAAGCCCCGGTACTCATGACACGTGGAATTCATCAATATGGGTAGGGCATCTATAGTTTGGAGTAGGAAACACACAATCACATATTTCTCACTTTTATCAAATGCCTTTTGTCTGGAAATAGTTAAGACATCTCATTTCCCACAAATTCGAATACTTGGGAAGCCCAAGGCCTCATCACTTTCACCACAGACACCTTACCTTCTTATACGAGTTACCCATCTTTTCAAGAAGAAAACAACCATAAATCTCTAAATGTTTACATAAGTCTATCCAACCTGGTGAAAGTGCTTAGTTTTCATCACGTGATGCTTGGTTTTCATTACTTGGAAATTTGAGTCTAGACTCTAAAGAAACTTTGGATGAAAGATGAAAGATTTCAAAAATGGTTCTTACTAGAGGAACAATAAGTCAAAATACAAACCCTTTACTCTATCATGTTAGCATAAACTTGTATATGACCTTTTAGAATGAGAAATATTATGTCAATTTATCATATATATTATCAAAATAAAGCATATGATTAGAACATAGTACAATGGAAGTAAGGTCACATCTCAACATAAAGTTTGGTATCATGACATGATGAAAATGACTTAAAAAAAATTAAAAATTAAAAAGAAATGATTATTTACAAAGAATAGCAATACCTCCAAGAGAAAATCTTCAGGCATATTTCCATCTCCAAACCATACATACATATTTCCATCTCCAAACCATACATAAAAGAACATATATCCTTACTTTACAAATAAGGAGAAATTTAAGCATATTTCCATCTCCTCGCAATTGAAACGTGGAAATGGAAAAACCATACATAGAAGAACATATGTCCTTACTTTACAAATAATGAGAAATTGAAAATGAGATGTACTCAATAAACACTTAATTCAACATAAGATTTAAGTAACTTACAAAATTTGTTGCAGTGTTGACATCGAAAAATGGGTTTTAGAACACCACGGGAAAAGAAGTATATTGCACAATGAGGCATATTTAATACAAAGTAGATCAAAACTGCTAATGTGAAGTTTGTAAATCTTGGTCCTATAAATCCTAGGATTTTCATTTCCAATGATGTAAATACAAATACTTTTTAGTTTAAACATTTCACTTAAATTATTTAGGTGCTTAATTATTGGAATAGACCTCTACTAATTGTAGGTGCTTAATTACTTTTTAGTTTAAACTTTTCACTTAAATTATTTAGGTGCTTAATTATTGTAATAGACCTCTACTAATTGTAGGTGCTTAATTATTGGAATATGTTACCGTCAGAAGTCACTCCTAGATTGCTTGCAGAAGCAGAGCCCAACGCCCATCAGTTTTATGTCACGATTTAATAAATGGAGGTGATCAAATGGGTAAAGACTCCAGAAGATAAAACTTTGACTCAGGAGACCGGGCACGGTACGTATGCAGCAAGGGAGGTCTTGATCCAACTTCTGTCAGTGAATGGATTAAAGGGTGACAGAGGGAAGACTTGTGAGAAGGGTGAGCAAGACTGCCTCAGGCAACAAGCCTTCGGAAGCTTGAGGATGAAAAACTCAGAAGCCAAGATCCTCTTCGTCTGGAGCTTCAAGGAGTTGAAGAGTGACTCAATTGGATCCTCCAATTCTAAGTCGTTCAATGCTATGAAAATAACAGGAACCGATTAGAAACAATGAAACTGCTACAGTGATCCAACCTACATCATCCTATAAAAGCTACAAATCGACTGGATCCTCCAATTCTGAGCCATTCTAACACAGTAAACAGAGATGAAAAAGAAGTTGGCATCCATAAAGTAAGAAGTCTCAAATGCCTTATACATTAACCAGAGCGACCAGCGCTTCATCAAAACTTTGCAATCGGGAGCTTTGCTCAACCATCGATCCTTTACAAAATACGAATACTGAGTCTATATACTCAGGAAAATTCACCTCACAGAGGCATATCCAGTCACCCAAAGCTTCCTGTCCCTTCAGTCAAACTCGTACTGATATCTTTCTTTAAGCACCACCTTAACTACGCATGGCCCCTGTAAGGAGGGTAGCTGAGCCATTAAGTGTTGGGCTAGCATGCGCAGACTTCTCTGTTGAGTCGAGGACTTCGGCATGGCTTCTTTGAAAAATTTGATACACAGGACCTCTTTGAGCAGACCACCTTCCAGACCCTCCATTCTCTATACTTAATGAATGAAAAGAGGTTTCAACCACCTGCTCTTGCCATCATTTACTCCAAGCGAGAAACAGTAGTGAGGTCGGACCCGATGGCGCCTAGACATCGTGAGGATCCCCTCTGTAACTGAACTCGATGCCTTTGGCCTTCTGTACACGGCTCCTTTCTTTCTCCAAGTGACCATGGGCTGTGACCACGGAGCTTTTGGCGTTCGCGAATGCGAAGGAGCTAATCCTTGCATTTAGAAATCGCGATGAGCGAAACGTTGAGACGGCTTAGTCTGGGGCCACGCCTCCTTCTGAGATCTGACGGTCCTGAAACTTACTCAGCGATATTGTGGGCCCGGGTCTGAGACTCTCTCGGCACCTCACGCATCGGAATATAATGGAGCTTCTCTTTGCGCCTTGGAGTCGCGATGGGTGAAACGCCGAGATGGCTCAGTTTGTCGCCAGGTGTCCCCTTTGGATGGACGGCTGAAAATGCTTCGTGATACCGCAGGCCCCACTTTCGGCGCTATCGGGGTTCGGGGTTTCATGATGTAGAACAACATGAAACTCTCACCCCTCGAACTCCCGAATGCTAAAATGCTAATGCGACTAGATCTCGCGCCACGTGTCTTTAGATGGAAGGTTGTTATTCTCCTCTGCACATAATATGGGCGCGATCTATGCGTTAACCTTGGCTCAACTTCTCTATCTACGATTTCCCGCCAACCGTTGATCTGCTCATATGGCTGGATCCAGACCGTTGACACCATAAATTTGCCCGTTCGCTTGACTTTAAGTCTAAAAAGGACTTCTTCTATGCACTGCTCTTGGGTGCTCCTCCTGTAACCTGCAGACTTGGATATCCTGATGCCGAAGACAAGTAATGTTGCTAACATTAGGCTCCATGGGGGATAGAGTCGTCCCTGTGATTCTCTAAGGACTCATTTTTTAGTTCCAGTGCCTTGTTGTTGGGCTATGGAGTCATTTATTAAGCCAAAACAACAAAAGTGAAAACGAAGAACAGAAAGGACAATATTTACAAAACACCAGAGCCACTGCAGGTTCAGACAAAACATTTTTTAAGAAAATGCCCATTTACTGGGCTGCTGAAAACTTCTCCGCCTTCTAACCCTTGCAGCCGATATGTGTTATTTGAGAAAACCTCAGATATTTTGAAGGGCCCGATCCACAGGGCTTCAAACTTGTTGTGCTTGCCCTTATCTTGTTTCGGATGCCCTTATCTTGTTTCGGAGCATCCCATTTCAGCACCAGGTCTCCTATGTGAAATTCTTCCTTCTTGGCGCTCTTATCGAAAATCTATTTGATCCTTTGCTGATGGTCCTGCATTCTGTCTATTGCCTACTCCCTGGCTTGCTGGACCTCCAGTAACTAATGAATCCTTCTGATCATGTCATTAGGCTCCTCTTGATGATCCTGGAGGAATTTTGCTACAGGAATGGCTAAATGAGAAGGTAAAATGGCCTCCGCTCCATAGACTAATTGGAAAGGAGAGACGCCGATAGATCTCTTTGTGGTCACTCGGTCGGCCCATAGAGCAAATTTTAATCTGGAATGCCAGGCCTTCTTGTTGTCTTCCAACAATCTTTTGATGATTCTTATCAGGATTTTGTTGGAGGATTCTTCTAAACCATTGCCCTGTGGATAATACGGGGTGGAGTGAATCAGTTTGATCCCGAACTGTTCACAGAACTTGACTAATGGCTCAGACCCGAAAGCGGATGCATTATCAGTGACAATCTTATTTGGGCAGTCGAACCTTGTGATGAGGTCCTCCAAGAACCCAATGATTACCTTGTGGGAAGCACTCCTGGTAGGGATAGCTTCAATCCATTTGGTAAAGAAATCTGTAGCAGTCAGGATCCATCTGTGCTGCCCACTGGAAGCAGGGTGAATTTCTCCAATGAAATCTAGGCCCCACTGTTGGAAAGGTCCTGAAATGACCACAGGATTCAGCAGCAAGGACTTGAGTTGTTGTCTTCCTGCGAACCTTTGACATTGGTTATAGGATCTAACCCTTCTATGAACATCAGCGAACAAGGTGGGCCAATAGTACCCGGCTCTGAGAATTTTGTGGGTTGTGGCCTTCCAAAAATGGTGTCCTCCACATAGGCCGCTGTGAAATTCAGTCATGATCATATCGCCCTCTTGTGAATTCATGCATTTTAAAAGCACCCCCAGGGGGTCTCTCCAATATAAAATTTGATCGATCAGGCAGTATCTAACTGCCTTGAGCTTCAGAGCCCTTGCTTTGTTTCTTTGTAGGTCGTCTGGAGGTCGCAACTCTTGCAGAAATTATATGACATCCTTATACCAAGGACATCGAGCTAATGGGGGCTCCCTTTGTGGTGTAATCCGCGACCCTCACGGTCTGACCGCTCTCACCAGGACCTTCTTCGACTCAGGCCCGAAGAGCTACAATGCCCTCAGATCCTGTCTCGGGACCTTTCTTCACCCACAGGGTACTCTGTTGATCTCTCGGCTGTTTTCTCGGGATATTGGGTTTCACGATATCGCGAAACTTGTGGGCACGTTCATGTGCTACTCGAAACCCCGAACCCCGATAGGTCAAAGGTCAACACTTCCATTTTTTTCTTTGTCGGGGATTTCCCTATCGGGAAATTGGAACATCCGATGTCGTGGTTCACATGTACCATGAATTCCCGAACCCCGAACTCCGATGGCACGTGCGCTATCCCCTCGCTACGTCACCTTCTCTCTCTACTCTTTCGGGAATCGCGGGATCGTGATTTCACCAGTCACGATTCCTTTGCATTTGAAAACCCCGAACGTCGAACCCCGACTTCCCTGGATCCTGTGCCACGTGTCCCCTGGCGATCAACGGCTCCGATTAAATTAGGAAATCGCTAATCGCGATTTCAACGCGTATGAAACTCTTGCCTCCAGGAACCCCGATATGCCGAATCCCGATGGCCTTTAGTCCTTCCTTCCTACGCCTAAGGACTAAATCTCGCGCAGCTTCTCCCTGATCTGACGATCAGCGGGATTTCGTGAATCTTCCCCTGCTAGACCTGGCCGTCGATTCCTTCTCCGTAAGGAATTCTCTCAATAAATAACTTTCACCTGCTCGACCCTTCCTTGAACCGCTCCCTGACACTCCTCCACTGCATCAAGAAGGAACTATTCCTCCTGAGATTTCTCCTGTAGCTTTGATCTCTACAGAACTTCGTTCCTTTTTTTGTTCTCCCTAGATGGAGAATATAATGCCTTCGAGGCTCTCCTGCTCCAGCGACCTAGATGGATGAGTTCCTTGGGTGTTCAGTAACCCAGTAAAGGTTCCTCATTGGACTCTTTCTTCACTCTCGAACTCAAAGAGTTCTTTGATTTCTTGTGCCTGCCTACAAGTTTTCTCGACGCCCTCCTGGCGGAGTATTTGCTCAGTGCCTGCTTGGCAATGCTCTCAGAATCCTCAGTGATTTTGTCTCTTCTTGAGAACTCACAGCAGGATTCTCCTTCTCAGCACCTCGTGTGCATGCTCAATGCCCACTCGACAGAGCCTTACAGAACCTTCAGTAAGGTTTTTGTCTACATTGTGCCCTCTCCTACAGAGCCTACCTCTTGAGGTATTCAGCAACCTCAAGGGTCTTCTTCTTCCTGAGTTGTTTATCTCAACCTGTGCCTCAGCACGCCTCTGTCTGACTCCTCGGAGTTCAGAGTGCAACTCTATGCACGGCCATCAGAACCTCAACGTTCTGTCACACCCACCTGGTGTGAAGCCTCAAAGACCCTCAACCTGAAATCAAACCAACTCCCTGCAAATGCATGATAACAGCATACAATTACAGCATAAAAGAAAACACTCACAGACACACACATAAACAGAATATCATGCAGGAAAACTGCTCTCTGTTCATATATTAACAAGTGGCAAATGCCTGTATTTTTTTTACAAGGTGCTCCTGAGCTCTCTCGGCTCCTCTCTACTCTCTTCTGCTCTACATGCCTCCTTTTTTTTTTTTTTTTCAAAATGAGATCTGAATATCTCTTTTTACCTGAGGGCTCATTCCTCCAGGTTCACCTACTCTATTAATTTACAATCAATGGCTATCTAGTCTGCTATCCAGAACTAGATCTCACCAAGATCTGCATTAAAGCAAATCCTATCTATAGCCTGCACTAAGGCATGGATTTTATGGCTCACCGGCCTATGCATTAAATTTACATTCAATTCAAATTTGAATGAAGACTGCGCCTCTCTCTCCAGCGTTGAATGCATACGCTCGCGCGGCTGGCTGACTGCTGACATGGAGCAATGCTCCTACATCATACTCCACAGCTACAAAAATCATGAGCTCCTTCTCATGAGCTTCCTCTGTCATCTATTGGAAATCCCCCTGGATCCCAAACAAATGTGTGGAGCTGTCCATTTGCTCCATCCTGCTGTTGTTGCTGCTTCCGTTGTGTTGTTGCTGCTTCCTTCTTCCTATTCAGCCTCTCCTTGCTGACAGTATCTGCTGACTCTAACATCAGCCTGCTGATCTCCAGGATCACCTCATCCAGCTGTTCCAGTGGCTGGTTTTGCTGTGGCGGTCTCCTCAGCTGCAAAAGATTTTGGCCATTGGGAAGATCATCATGATCTCCCACGCCTTCCTTCTTAATTTCCCACTCTACCTGTTGGATGTGCATGCCCTGCACTTTTACCTTCTCTTCTAGGGATTCCAATTGATCCCACAGATCAACAAAACATGTGATGTCTGCCTCTTTATCCTCTGCTTCTGCAACCTCCCATGTTGCAATGTTTTTAGCTGAAAGGCTGAATATGTCGGGCCATTCCTCGGAATGCTCGTTTCCTCCTTTTGTTTCTTTTTCTATCAGCTTCAATTCTACAGCTCTTTCAGCTTGCTGGCTGAAATTATTGAGTTGTTCCTCAGAACACTCATTCTTCCTTTCATCTTCTTGGGCAGTCTCAAATGCCTGCTCCAACTCTTCTTCTTCTCTGCTTGTGACTATTTGATGGAAATCAGTCATCATCAACTGTGACCGTTCCCCTACTGTTGTTGCATGTACAACAGAATTTTCTGCCTCCTCCTGGGTAGATGGTAGGAATAATAGTATTCCCCCAATCATCAAGATATCACCCCGATGTTCCTTCACCTCTGTCAGCTGCACCTGCTGATCTCTTTGCGAGCTCATCTGCTCCGTCAGCTCCTCTGGATGATCCAAATTTCTCTGTTCATCCCTGCCCACCTGGCATTATGGGATGTTTCTGTTGTTGCTTCCCTAGCAGACCATGAGATCAACCGATCCCATCTTCATCAGCAACTCCTGCTGAATTGAACTCTCCATTGAGTCCATGAGACTTTCAGACAGTCTCAATTTTTCACCTCTGCCCACCCGGCAATTTAACATGCTTTCGCTGCCCTCCTGGCAGTCTTCGATGCTTTCACTGCCCTCCTGGAAGTCTTCAAGATCTTCATCTGATCTCCTTTCATTGCCCAGCTGGCAATGCAAAGTTTCTTGGCTGTCCTCACGCCAGTCTTTGAGATTCTCAATCGATCTCAACTCACTGTCCTCTTGGCCATATGGAATCTCTACTTCTTTTCCCCCCTGGCAGTCTTTGAGATCATCAGACGATCCCAATTCCTCTTCTTCATCATCATCGTTGAGACCTCTCCCAGTCTCTGGTTCGCATACCTGAACCAATTCTTCATCCTGCCGCATCCGCAGTTCCAGCTTCTCTATCTCTGCTCGTATATCTGCGAGCTCTCTATCCATTTCTGCAAGCTTTTCTGCCTTGCTTTTCTTCCTACGACCTTCAGTAGCCATTTTTCTACCTCTATCTTCCTTCGTGGCAGATCTGTTGTTGTCACTCCTCATCAAGAGTGTCTCCAGCTTCATCCTTACAGTCCTGCTGCCTGTCTCCTTGATTATTGCCTACCTGCAAACAGTTATTACAGATTCCTCAGCAACTCTGTCTTCCTCCTTTTCCCTCTCTCTTCACCTGTAGTCTACAGATGAAATTCTAGCTCTGATACCACACTAGTGCAATCTGCGACCCTCACGGTCCGACCGCTCTCACCAGGACCTTCTTCGACTCAGGCCCGAAGAGCTACAATGCCCTCAGATCCCGTATCGGGACCTTTCTTCACCCACAGGGTACTCTGTTGATCTCTCGGCTATTTTCTAGGGATATCAGGTTTCGCGATATCGCAAAACTTGTGGGCACATTCACGTGCTACTCGAAACCCCGAACCCCGATAGGTCAAAGGTCAATGCTTCCATTTTTTTCTTTGTCGGGGATTTCCCTATCGGGAAATCGGAACATCCGATGTCGCAGTTCACATGTACCACGAATTCCCGAACCCCGAACTCCGATGGCACGTGCGCTATCCCCTCGCTACGTCACCTTCTCTCTCTACTCTTTTGGGAATCGCAGGATCGTGATTTCACCAGTCACGATTCCTTTGCATTTGAAAACCCCGAACGTCGAACCCCAACTTCCCTGGATCCTGTGCCACGTGTCCCCTGGCGATCAACGGCTCCGATTAAATCGAGAAATCGCTAATCACGATTTCAACGCATATGAAACTCTTGCCTCCGGGAACCCCGATATGCTGAATCCCAATGGCCTTTAGTCCTTCCTTCCTACGCCTAAGGACTAAATCCCGTGCAGCTTCTCCCTGATCTGACGATCAGCGGGATTTCGTGAATCTTCCCCTGCTAGACCTGGTCGTCGATTCCTTCTCCGTAAGGAATTCTCTCGATCAATAACTTTCACCTACTCGACCCTTCCTTGAACCGCTTCCTGACACTCCTCCACTGCGTCAAGAAGGAACTATTCCTCCTGAGCTTTCTCCTGTAGCTTCGATCTCTACAGAACTTCGTTCCTTTTTCTGTTCTCCCTAGATGGAGAATATAATGCCTTCGAGGCTCTCCTACTCCAACGACCTAGATGGTTGAGTTCCTTGGGTGTTCAGTAACCCAGTAAAGGTTCCTCATTAGACTCTTTCTTCACTCCCGAACTCAAAGAGTTCTTTGATTTCTTGTGCCTGCCTGCACGTTTTCTCGACGCCCTCCTGGCGGAGTATTTTCTCAGTGCTTGCTTGGCAATGCTCTCAGAATCCTCAGCGATTCTGTCTCTTCTTGAGAACTCACAGCAGGATTCTCCTTCTCAGCACCTCGTGTGCACGCTCAATGCCCACTCGGCAGAGCCTTACAGAACCTTCAGTAAGGTTTTTGTCTACACTGTGCCCTCTCCCACAGAGCCTACCTCTTGAGGTATTCAGCAACCTCAAAGGTCTTCTTCTTCCTGAGTTGTTGATCTCAACCTGTGCCTCAGCACGCCTCTGTATGACTCCTCGGAGTTCAGAGTGCAACTCTATGCACGGCCATCAGAACCTCAACGTTCTGTCACACCCACCTGGTGTGAAGCCTCAAAGACCCTCAACCTGAAATCAAACCAACTGCCTGCAAATGCATGATAACAGCATACAATTACAGCATAAAGGAAAACACTCACAGACACACACATAAACAGAATATCATGCAGGAAAACTGCTCTCTGTTCATATATTAACAAGTGGCAAATGCCTGTATTTTTTTTACAAGGTGCTCCTGAGCTCTCTCGGCTCCTCTCTACTCTCTTCTGCTCTACATGCCTCCTTTTTTTTTTTTTTTTCAAAATGAGATCTGAATATCTCTTTTTACCTGAGGGCTCATTCCTCCAGGTTCACCTACTCTATTAATTTACAATCAATGGTTGTCCAGTCTGCTATCCAGAACTAGATCTCAGCGAGATCTGCATTAAAGCAAATCCTATCTATAGCCTGCACTAAGGCATGGCTTTTATGGCTCACCAGCCTATGCATTAAATTTACATTCAATTCAAATTTGAATGAGGTCTGCGCCTCTCTCTCCAGCGTTGAATCCATACGCTTGCGCGGCTGGCTGGCTGCTGACGTGGAGCGATGCTCCTGCATCACTTTGAGGGTCTCTTTCAGATGGTCGACCCTGCTGAACTCCTAAGCATTCGTTGATGAAATTTATCCCCAAAGATTGGCAATTGGCTTCATCCAACAACTTGGCTAAACCTTGGCCTTTGATTAATTTACTAGGCTTTATTTTCAGGTCAAATTCCAGAATTTTGGCGATCCACTTACTCCTCCTCCCATCTATGTCAGGCTGAATAAGAATGTCTTTGATAGCAGCTGAGGGGACATAAGCGATGACCTTTGACTGCATGACATAAAATCTTAATGCCTTGAGAGCCTTTACCAGGGCATAGGCCTGCTTCTCCATAGCGTCATACCCGACTTCGGCATCCCTCAATGCTCGGTTGAAATAGGCGATAGGATGCTCGAGTCCAACCTTGTTTGTTTGTAATAAAACAGCAGCCACCGTGTCAGATGAGGCAAAGGAGAAAATAAGGAAATCCTTTGAGTAGTCGGGGCTAATAAGCACAGGGGCATCTATCAGGGCCTTCTTTATTTTCTCAAAGGAATGTCGTGATTCAGAAGTCCACCTCACTTCATTTCCTTTCCTTAACATGGTTGTTATAAGTTTTACCTCCTCAACAAAGTTAGGCACAAACCTCCTCAGAAATTTAATCTTACCAAGGAAGGATTGGACCTCCTTCTTAGACCTCGGGATCGATAAGGCTTCTATCGCCTCAACTCTGCTGGGGTCAATTCTGACTCCTTCCGCTGATACTATGTGGCCTAATAACTTTCCCTCATGCATGGAAAATAGAGATTTCTTGGGGTTTAATGAAATGCCAAAATTTCTGCATTTCAAGAAAACCTTCCTGAGATGGTGACGGTGTTCTTTATCATATTTTGAAAAAATTGTGATGTCATCCAGATAAATGACCACAAATTTATCCTTTTCCGCAATGAAAACTATGTCCATGGCACGCTGAAACGTTTCCCTTGCATTCATTAATCCAAACGGCATCTTGGCATACATGAATGTGCCCCATGGAGTGGTGAATGTTGTCTTTTCCCTGTCCTCAGGTAGAACAGAGACTTGATTGTAGCCAAAGAAACCATCAATCATGGACATCCTGGAAGCTCCTTCTACCCTCTGCAGTATATGTTCCATCTTTGGTAAGGGGTAGTTATCTTTTCGTGAGCTCCTGTTCAGGTTTCTGAAGTCTACACAGAGCTGGATCTCTCCATTCTTTTTCCTTACTGGCACCAAGTTGGCCACCCACTTTGAATATCTCAGTGGCACAATGATCTGAGCCTGAAGCAACTTCTTCACTTCTCTCTCCATGATAGGCAGCAGCATAGGATTGATCTGTCTCAACTTCTGCCTAAATGGATTTGCCTCCTCTTTCAATGGCATTTTATGCTCGATGACAAAAATGTCATATGTTTTGAGGTCTTCGTAGGTCCAGGCAAACACATCAGAAAATTCCCTCAAAAGTCCAATGTATTCGGACCTCTGCTCCTTTGTCAGACTTCTTGACAATTTGACAAACTTGGGCTCACTCTCGGTCCCAATGTTGCACTGAATAGTACCAGTGTCATCCTCTGAGGTCTCTCCTTTTAATGACACATCATTTCTATCAAAAATCATTTCCAAAGGAACCAGTCCCCTTGGAATATGATTGTTGGGCAGCTGCACAATGTTACGCTCTGCAATCTTATTCAGAAAATTACCCCCATCAAGCTTTTCTTCAGAGACAGAGTCTCGGTCGATATGCATTTCTGAAAATTCTTCGACAGTCTCCAAGAACTTCTTGATCTCAAGATCATCCTCAAATACCTTCCAATGCTTGAAGTTGTCAGGTATGGAGGGCATGTATTTTACTTCCATATCATATCTAAATTTAGGTTGTAAGGGTACTTTGAAATTACTTATTGATGTAGCCAAGCAATTTGCCATTGTGTTCTCCTCTCTTGGGATGAAAGAAATGTTAAATGCTGAGAAGAAAATGTCAATTAGGTCCCATACCTCATTTCTGTAACTCCTGATTCAAGGATGCTTAGCTTGATAGGTGTTTCTGATCTGTTGGACCACCAACTCTGCATCACCGAACACTGCTACCTCCTGAATTCCCATTTCCCTTGCGGCTCTTAACCCCAGGACAAGAGCTTCATACTCTGCCACATTGTTGGTAGCTTCAAATTCCAGCTTGTATGATAGAGATATGGTTTCCTGAGCGGGTGACACAAAAACCACCCCAGCTCCAGCACCTTCCCTGGAAGAGGCTCCATCAAAGAACATTTTCCAGACGGGGGTGATGGAGGGAGGAAATTTAGGGGAAATGGTGGGCTGCTTTCTGAGTTTGAAAGGAGGCTCGGGGGCATGGGTGAGTTGTAGTAAACTGGATCCTAAATCATTGTCCAAGGCAAAGATGGGATGATTGGTGGGGTTGGCTTCATCGTTGATTATATAGGCCAGTTGGGCTTCTCTGTATAGCCTTCTATGCTCTCCTCCAAACACTGGGATAGTAGCATATGTGAGGTCCATATACAAGGTTCCCCCCAGTATTTTTATCCAAGATCTTGATAACAACATACTGAACTTGGGGGGCACATTGGCCACTACAATATCCATGACCACACTTTTCATGGGCAACTGAAACAAGGTCACGACCAGGTCTTTGATAACTCCTAGACACTGAACTTTCCGAGAGTCAAATGAATAGAGGTCATGATAGGCTCAGGTGACTTCTAGTCCTAACTCTTCCATGACAATTTTGGGCATAAGGTTGTGAGAAGCCCCCGAATCCATCAAGCAATTGTGCAGTACCTTGTCATGTATGTTCAGGGAAGTGTAGAAAGGAAGGGATGAGTCATTCATGTCTTCTACCATAGGACCTAAAATAACTGCAGGCTTTTCCTCTTGCAAGTTGATGGAGTCTATGGGAAGGCATGAGGCTTCAGACTGTAATAGCTCAGAGAAGCATTTTTTGAATTCTTCATGTCTAATTAGCTCGGTCAGGGGCACAGGGATTCTAATCTTTTGAATCTCATGCTCGAAATTAAAAGAAGATGTAAGCTTGGGAATTTCTCTTATTTCGGGAACATGACTCTGGACAATGGGAGAGAGGGGTTGAGCCTTCTTACCTATGTTGTTTTCCGCTACTTCATTAACAGGCTTCTCTGTTCTAGCGGACCGTTCAGGAACATCAGGTGTTGTTATCCTTTTTTTAGACCTCAGATCATATCTGCCTTGGCTGCCACTAGCCTTGTCTCCCTTTCTCAGTTCATTTAGCTGACTGTCCATGAGAGACTCCTCGTATGATGATTGAGTGAGATGAGGAAAAGGAGGCGTGTCTCCGAAGCAATGGATTTCAGGATCAAGTTCCTCTTCTCCTTCTTGTTCCTCCTCGGCCACAAAATTGTTTTGAAAAGGGGCCTGAATTTTCTGGTCGTCTCTGTCTCTTCCCCTTTCTCTCTGCATAGTCGGGGGAGTTATATTGTTTGGCCTCCTGAAACCTCCTTTGTTTTCATCATTTTGAGGGCTCCTGTATGGTTGTATTCCCTCCACCTTCATTTTCTCCATCTCTGCAGACAGAGACTTCACCAGCTTGGTCAACTCGTCCACTTGAGGGTGGGGCACGGACGGGCCAGAAGTTGAGGCTTCAGATCTTCCCTTTCTCCTGTCTGCATCAACCTTGTTCCTCAGTCTGTCAGCTGCTAATACATTAGATTCCACCTCTATGGATGCATCTTGAATTTGAGATAAGGAGGTGGCTCTTCTTTCTCTTAATAAGAGACAGAAATTGGGACCAAACGCACTAGCATAAGAAATTTTGGCTGAGGCTTCTGAGGGCTTTATTTCAGTAGGAATCCTATTGATCCGGATTATTTTCGGCACGAAATGAGAGTGGAGATATAATAAAGAAATGCACAGAGATATTGCAGATATTCAATAATAGAACAAAAATGTATCAGAGATGCAACCATAAACACAGATATACAGTAATACACGATTTCTATTAATCAGAGAAATGTACAGAGACTGTAAAAATACAGAGTGAAAGACTCGCTAGAATGGTGGCAGCTTATCTCTGAGAAGAGATGTGACGGCTACTCGC
>ML777566.1:122887-158218 GCA_009831015.1 Picea engelmannii | reverse complement strand
TACATCCAAAAACCTAACCCTAGGAGATGAAGCGCCAAAAGTCATGTGGGCCCCGTTTGGGTAAGTTGGTGCATCAACTTCCCGGGGTCGTAGCTTTTGCATACGATCTCCGTTTTAGGCGTGTGATAGCTCGTTGGAAAGGTATCATCGAGGAGATTCATTTTGGGGCCTCAATTATGCCTTTGGATATCATTGAGAACCTCAATCTCAAAAAAACTTCATTTAGGCCCTCAAAATGGCCCCGGAAGTGAAAACCTGCTAAAAATAGTAAATTGCCAAAATGGCTAGAAAACTGTTTTGAGCCATTTGGAAAAGGTGGGTGGCCCCCGATATCCACCTGGATCACCTATTATACATCTTATTGAATATTTTGGAGAAGTCAGAGACGGACTCTCCTTCCATCTTCTTCAGAGACCTGAACTCTGTCATGTAATACATGAAATCTTTCCTATCTCCCCATTGCCTCAGAAAAGCACTATCTAGAGCTTCAATCCCGGCAATAGATCATGGAGCTAATCCTCTAAACCATTTCCTCACCTCGCCATCCAGGCTCTGGATGAAGACTCTCATCCAGACCTCTTCATTTTCAATGTTGAGGTTGTCTGCGTAACTGTAGAAAGCAACCAAGTGCTCCTCCGCAGTTACGTCCCCTTCCCCGGTGAACTTGGGCATGTATTTCAAGTAATCTCCAGCAGGGAAAGGATTCATAGGATGGGGTATAACTAAGGGAGCATATCTAGTAGTGACTGTGGCATCCATTCTATTCAGAGGGGGATTAGAACCAGCCATAGGAATATTAGGTGGAGGAGAACTGGGAGGAGAAGGAGTTCGTGAAGGGGCTATTGGGAATGAGTCCCGAAGCAGAGTGGAGAACCAGAGGGGTTTTAAGGAGAAGGCTAACGAGCTCAAGTCAACAGGTGCTTCTCTTTGCACAGGAGTAGTAAAGATAGGAGTGGGGAAATCTTCTATGGTCCCGGGTCTATGCCAAGGTATAGTTTCAGGGGAGAGGGGAGTGACAAGGTCTTGTCCCTTCGGTCCCAGACCAGGAGAGGAAACTTCAACAAGAACACTCCCGAAATTTAGGAAATGGGAAACTTCAGAAACAGGTCTGTCGAGAAACTGAGGAGGAGAAAAAGGAGTTCCCACAGAAGGATATGGTGGATTACCTGGTTCGGTGGTGGACGCTTCTTCTTCAGAGGCCTTTCCCTTTCTGAGCACCACCTCTGGATTTGCTTCAGGCGTAGCTTGAGGCAGTTGTGGATGAGACCGCGTATGCCTGCCTCTGAAAGCCACAATTAACACGACAGGTTCGCCACAGTGGAGTCGTCACAATGGAGTCGCCAAGTGCACAGTAGAAATCTTCAAAGGCTCTGATACCCGATGCACCTTCAGGATCAGAGGCTCAATGTCGTTCAATCTCGAGGAAAATTTTAAACTTCATCCCCGGCAACGACGCCAGAAATGTTAGCGTCAGAAGTCACTCCTGGATTGCTTGCAGGAGAAGAGCCCAATGCCCATCAGTTTTATGTCACGATTTAATAAATGGGGCTGATCAAATGGGTAAAGACTCAAGAAGATAAAACTTTGACTCAGGATACCGGGCCCGGTATGTATGCAGCAAGGGAGGTCTTGATCCAACTTCTGTCAGTGAATGGATTAAAGGGTGACAGAGGGAAGACTTGTGAGAAGGGTGAGCAAGACTGCCTCGGGCAACAAGCCTTCGGAAGCTTGAGGATGAAAAACTCAGAAGCCAAGATCCTCTTGGTCTGGAGCTTCAAGGAGCTGAAGAGTGACTCAACTGGATCCTCCAATTCTAAGTCGTTCAGCGCTACGAAAATAACAGGAACCGATTAGAAACAATGTAACTGCTACAGTGATCCAACCTACATCATCCTATAACAGCTACAACTCGAATGGATCCTCCAATTCTGATCCATTCTAACACAGTAAACAGAGATGAAAAAGAAGCTGACATCCATAAAGTAAGAAGTCTCAAATGCCTTATACATTAACCAGAGCGACCAGTGCTTCATCAAAACTTTACAATCGGGAGCTTTGCTCAACCATCAATCCTTTACAAAATACGAAGACTGAGTCTATATACTCAGGAAAATTCACCTCACAGAGGTGTATCCAGTCACCCAAAGCTTGGTGTCCCTTCAGTCAAACTCGTACTAATATCTTTCTTTAAGTGCCACCTTAACTACACATGGCCCCTGTAAGGAGGGTAGCTGAGCCATTAAGTGTTGGGCTAGCGTGCGCAGACTTCTCTGTTGAGTCAAGGACTTCGGCATGGCTTCTTTGAAAAATTCGATACACAGGACCTCTTTGAGAAGACCACCTGCCAGACCCTCCATTCTCTATACTTAATGAATGAAAAGAGGTTTCAACCACCCGCTCTTGCCATCATTTACTCCAAGCAAGAAACAGTAGTGAGGTCGGACCCGATGGCGCCTGGACATCGCGAGGATCCCCTCTGTAACTGAACTCGATGCCTTTGGCCTTCTGTACACAACTCCTTTCTTTCTCCAAGTGACCACGAGCTGTGACCACGGAGCTTTCGGCGTTCGCGAATGGGAAGGAGCTAATCCCTGCATTTAGAAATCGCAATGAGCGAAACGCCGAGATGGCTCAGTCTGGTGCCATGTGTCCTTCTGAGATCTGACGGTCTTGAAACTCACTCGGCGATATTGTGGGCACGGGTCCGAGACTCTCTTGGCACCTCGTGCATCGGAATATAACGGAGCTTCTCTTTGCGCCTTGGAGTCGCGATGGGCGAAACGCCGAGATGGCTCAGTTTGCCGCTAGGTGTCCCCTTTGGATGGACGGCTGAAAATGCTTCGTGATACCGTGGGCCCCACTTTCGGCGCTTTCGGCACTATCGGGGTTCGGGGTTTCGCGATGTAGAACAACATGAAACTCTTGTCCCTCGAACTCCTGAATGTCGAAACGTCGATGCAACTAGATCTCGCGCCACGCGTCTTCGGATGGACGATTGGTATTCTCCCCTGCACATAATATGGGCGTGATCTATGCGTTAACCTCGGTGCAACTTTGCTATCTTCAATTTCCCGCCAACCATTGATCTGCTCATATGGATGGATCCGGACCGTTGACACCATAAATTTGCCCGTTCGCTTGACTTTAAGTCCGAAAAGGACTTCTTCTATGCTATGTTCTTGGGTGCTCCTCGTGTAACCTGCAGACTTGGATATCCCGATGCCGAAGACAAGTAATGTTGCTAACAGAATAGACCTCTACTAATTGTAGTTAAAGTGTCCAAATGTATATTTTAATAAATTAAATGGAAAAGAGTTAAAATCCTCAAAATCTTAAACACAATTTTTTCTTTTATTCTTTTTTACTGACTAGAATCTGAGTGAAAATGAATCGAATATTTACTAGTTAACTGCCAAATCTATATTTTAATAAATTAAATGGAAAAGAGTTAAAATCCTCAAAATATTAAACACAATTTTTTCTTTTATTCTTTTTTACTTACTAGAATCTGAGTGAAAATGAATCGAATCTTTACTAGTTAACTGCAGAGTGCAAATGAATAAATCAACCAGTGGTCACTTTTAGAGATTAATTTGAATAAATCATCAAGTGGTCACTTTGAGAGATTAATTTGGTCACTTTTAGAGATTAATTAATGGTAATAAAATTACAGAAACACTAAATCCTCCATTAAAATGTATCTATGTTAACTAAGTATTCAACTAAAATAAAATGAATATATGCTAGCTATTTGTATCTACATGGAATAGAGTGGAAATGAAGGAATCAACCAGTGGTCAAACTTAAGTTTATTATCATCTAAATTGTCGAAGGAACAAGTTGCTTGAAGCTTTTGGAAAACTGAGTTTCCAAACCACGTGTAGCCAATATTCACTCCATCATTATGCATTAAAGGCCACAAGGTAACGAGGAAGGGAGGATGAAGCTATAGTAAAACGGCAATGGTAGTGAGAGACATCATAACAATTCCCTAAAAGTCTATCAGAATTCATCAGTCCTAATTAAAAATCATGGGAATATTAAGTAAGGTCTAACAAACTCAAGAATATAGTTGGTCAGGGATTTCACTCCAACAAAGTCAATAATATGATTGGCTGGAAACTTGAACTTGAAACCTTTTACATTATAACCACTCTACTTATTCACTAGAGTTAACCCAAAAAAAACTATCCTATAAAACTTTTTTAATATCACATTGAATTTGAATTTAAATTTGTAAACTATAATTTATAAGAGTAAAGTATAGTCAAAGAAATGTAGTTAATGGTGTAGTTAATGGTGACTAAGGAAAAGAACAATCAATTTTGTTATTGCTTACATTTTTGGTAAAGTGGTTATGGTTTGCACTTTTTTTAACAATTGCATAGATTTGGAAGCTTGGTAAGTGATCGAGCACATTTCTCCCTAGTGACTTTATAATGTGTTTTTATAAAGTCGAGTTGAAATTTTATTTTTTTAATGTATAAAAGTGACTTTATGAAAAGTGGGTCACTTAAGTAATTTAAGCGAACTCAACGGAAGATTAAGTCGTGACCGTTGATCTCAAAGGAAAAGTGAAGAGTCACTCAAGGGAGACCAAGGGTTAGAGGAGTTACACATTGAAAATGCATAAAGGTTGCACTTGAGGGAGAGGAGAGTGCACACTTTGAGGAGAACCTGAGCGAAAAGGTCAAGAGTCACTTTTCTCAAGAGAGAGATTGAGATCATGGAGAAGTAGAGTTGGTGCTATTGGAAACTGAAATATGTTATGGACTAATCATTTTGAAGTTTTATTTACTACATGGTATCAGAGTTGGTGCTCTGAAATTCAGTGGGAAGCCTTGACACTATGACAACAGTGACTTGTTGGGGCTTTTTCTTGGAAGAACTAAGGGAAAGAAAGGTTCATTGTAAGTTGGACAAAGATGACTTTCAGTATCAAGTTTTGAATATAGATTGAAGGAGGTCTCCAACTGCCTACAATGGAAGGTGAGAATCATAAGTGTTCTCAAGGAGAACAAATTGTGATTGTTTGTGAATACCATCGTGCAAGTACCTGCGTCAAATCCCATTGCTCTGGACGTTCATGAAGTAAAGGAAGCAAAGACTTAGAGTTGGTGCATTGATCCAATAGGATCTAAGGAACGCTCACAGAGATCCAGAAGGATTTGGAACACTCACGGAGGTCCCCGGAGATCCATAAAAGCTCAAAATTTGATTGTCTCAAAATTTTGGGAAAATGGCATCATTGTGTAGAGCTCCTCACCATATTTCCAACGGCACAAACGGTTCATCAAACGGAGCACTTATGCAAAAGTTATGGGCAGTAAAAGTTTGGTCAAACCAGGCAAAATAGGGGTGTCATGTGGTGTCACTAGAGTGTGACACACGTCCGTACAGTAGGATGGAATTAGCACGTAACATGACACATGTGATGTGGCATACCCAATCAGAAGCTGAGTTGGCATTTATACTCCAAGTAGTCCAATGGTGTATTGACACGTGGCATGGAAGGGCTAATAAAAAAATCGCCACGTGGCAACCTCCCATTGACCAATAATGGTTTATGTGTGATAGAATTATTATGGAATCGACCCCAAAACCTCCAAACTCCACGCCTTATCAAAGCTCCCATAACCAATGCACCACCACATATGACTTAACCATATAATATGTGTTTATATATTTATTTTTGTAATAAAATTCATATGGGGAAAAAGGGGTCGGGGACTAACCCCTACCCCTGGTCCTTACACTATACCACACGGCTTGTACCTTAATTCTTGGGGGCTTAACCAAAGTTTACATAGGATTTATAACTATATGTTATGTGTTAAGTTATCAGCCATATGCCATAAATAACCAACAAATGTTCCACCATGTAACAAAACCAATGCATGTGTTTTATGGAGAGGCTCAAACCCTGAACCTCCGAGGTAATATCCGAATGTCTTAACCAACACACCAACCAACGCACGTTTAATGGGATTCCCGCCATAATTAATATTAAGTTGCATAAAATGTGGACGGGTGGTTTTAGGCACTAAGCTTATCTAATGGGAACGAATCCCAATGTAAGGACACATTCCAAGGATATATACACACATTTCTATGTATATTTAGTCTTATAAAGCGTTCCAATGGTACGAGGCTACACCGTAAAGCATGTCGGGGTCATCTTGACAGGATTTCAAGTATTTTATATCAATTTTGCATGATTTTTCGCCAGGGATTCAATGGTGTACTCGGTTTCTACATTTGAGCAATTTGTAAACAGGTCATTGTATTATTTTGTGTGCCAAGGGGATTATTAGGTACTGAAAGAAAATGTGTCCCAATTTATACTCATTTTTCTCAGTTTTTTGAGAGGAATGCAAGGGTGATGTTCTTTTCTACATTAGAGCGGCATATTTGAAGAGCGTCTTTAGCTCTTGTATTGTAAATTCATTTTATTATACTTGAATCATTTGAGCATTAATAAAGTGATTTTTCATTTGCTTATGTAAGATGGATTATGCAAGTTATGATCATCAGTTAAAGTGTTTGGTTAAGTAAGATAAATCACTGCCATGCTATAAGCATTATCAATAAAAGATTTTTGAAATAAGAAAGTGGTGTTGAACTTAATGATATTCTCAGATCAAGTGTTGTATAGGTTCTATCCATTTTTCGGATCATGCATATAACCCCCAAAGGTTTCAGCAAGGAGTGGGAGGTTTTCATGAAGTGTGTGGTGGGGAGAGAGAAGCTCCCTGACTAGAGCAGATTGTGGGATGAATTTACACTAGAAGAGATCTGGGAGGGGTCTCATGAGAAGGCAGTGAATGATTCAAACGAGAAGGATGTTTCTCTTGTGGTAAAGAGCAAGGAGAAGAAGAAAGACATAAGCAAATTGAAATGCTCTGCATGTCACAAGAATGGCCACTACACTAATCAGTGTCCGAACAAGAAGAAGAATAAGAAGCAGGAACCAGAGGTGTCATCATTTGTTGAACTTGTTGAGTTCGCAGAGAAATTCAAGAAGGAATTTCCTTTGATGATTGGTCCCTCAGGCAGTGTTGGTCTAGCGTTAGAGGAAATTGAAGTGTGGTTCATGGATAGTAGAGAAATTCTCCATATAACGGGAATGAGGTCGATGTTCCTTAGTGTTTCACGGACAAACTCAGTTTGTTGTGGGACTAGTACCATGTATGCAATGAAGGGGATTGGATGTGTGATATTCCAACTAGAATCAAGAGGATCTCTGGAGGTGGCAGGAGTGATATGTGTCCCAAGGTTGAAGTTTCTCTCAGTATCATCCTTGGAGGACATGGGGTATGTAGTTATGTTCGAGGATGGACATCATACGTTCAGAGGGAGAAAATGCCCAGGATGCAGCAGTGAAGCTTGGCATCAGGGAGGGTATGAGATATTGTATAGGTTGTTGGGACGACCTATGTTGGGGTCTAGTGGATTTCGGGATTTAGATTCTATGTCAGAGAGTGGACAGGTTGCACAGGAGAGAGAGTTGATATCGAGGACTCAATCCTCTTCCAGGACTTTCAGAGGACTCAATAGGCATGAGTTGACATAGATAGATGCTCAGAAGAGTCTGAAGTCTCCTAGGAGAATGTCTTTAGTTCATAGATCATGAGAGGTAGCAGCGGAGGCTTCCAGTGCAGTGGAAGTAGTGGCTTCATGTTCAGAGGCAGAAAAAGATTCTAGTACGGAGGGAGTAGCTACGACAACGAATGGGATAGTGGAATTGTAAACAGATTCAGGTGGAGGTATTAGAAGTACCTCCCTCGCTAAGAGGGAGTGTTAGATTTGGTAGCTCAGAGGTGCTTCTGCATTGGTGGAGCCTATCTTGTAGAGTGACCAAGCACATTTCTTCCTAGTGACTTTATAATGTGTTTTTATAAAGCGACTTTATAAAGAGATTTTATAAAGTCAAGTTGAGCTTTTATTTTTTTAATGTGTAAAAGTGACTTTTTGAAAAGTGGGTCACTTAAGTAATTTAAGTGAACTCAACAGAAGATTAAGTCGTGACCATTGATCTCAAAAGGAAAATGAAGAGTCACTCAAGGGAGACCAAGGGTTAGAAGTGTTTCACATTGGAAATTCATAAAGGCAACACTTGAGGGAGAGGAGGACGCACACTTTGAGGAGATCTTGAGCGGGAAGGTGAAGAGTCACTTTTCTCAAGAGAGAGATTGAGGTCATGGAGAAGTAGAGTAACAGCAAGAGGAGGGTGCATTCTCCAAGGGAAAGAGGGATCTCCATACAGCTAGAGGAGGGGTATGATTTCCAAGGAAGAGGGTATGTATCGCTGAAGGAGGGCATGATTTCCAAGAGGAGAGGAGGACACACTTTGCAAGAAATTGCAACATTAAATGTTGAGTTGACAACAGTGAAAAGGGAGGTCGTACAACATTGTTTAGAGGGCATACATCTGCATAGAGGCACAGAAATCGAGGCAAGAGAATGGCATGATTTTCTTGGTGTTTTGATGTACAAAATTAGTGAAGAACAATATTTCTAATGTGCACATATATCGAGATTTTATTTGTTGTTAAAGGGACTATACATTGCAGAAAATGAGGCCTTTTTTGTGTAGTTTTTAGCATGCAAATCGAGGAAGTATGTTGGCACATTTGTTGTTGTAAACTCTGATATGAAATTTCTCTGAGCTCAATAAGAAGAATCTTCTTGAACTGGTTTTTCAAGTTGGATTTTTCCAGGGGCATTTCCCAAAAAAATTTAATGTCAAATGTGTGATGAATGTGATGTCTACTGTTAATTTTTTCATTGCTATATTTTTCAGATTTCTTAATTTTGTATTTCATTTCATAGTTCTAATTGCATGAATGTGATTTTCTTGTTTTATTGGTGAATATCTATTAAAAACTGAAATTTGTTATGAGTAAGAATTTTGCAGTTTTATAATTGCATGAATGTGATTTTCTTGTTTTATTGGTGAATATCTATTGAAAACTGAAATTTGTTATGAGTAAGAATTTTGCAGTTTTATTTTTTACCATGTAGGATTCACAAATTCCTAATAAAGAGTTAAAGGAAGAAAATAAAAAATTTCATAGAAAAGCTTCAATTTTTCAAATTCTTAATAAAGAGTTAAAGGAAGAAAATAAAAAATTTCAAAGAAAAGCTTCAATTTTTTTGAGAAATTGCTTCATATTATTGGAGATTAAACCAAATATGAAATAATAAATTTAATAAATGCTTTTATTAAACAAAAAGGATATTATAAAAGGAAAATTGTTCCCATAAATTATATATAGCATTAAAAGTAAAGGGCTAATTTCTTAATAGAAAATGGATAACACTATCGCCACAAACTTCTTAATAGTTAAAACTCTAGAAATGGTTAACACCAACAGACTTCCTCGATTTGCGAACACCAAGAAATAGTTAAAACTCTAGAAATGGTTTATGTTCTTAATATGGGAACACCAAGAAGAAATGGTTATTTTTAAAACTCTATCAAGTTCAAAACATAAACATAAGGATTTATTTTTTTATTTATGAGCTTTTATGTATTGATAGTGAAATAAAATAAAGTTCAAAGCATAAGGATTTTTTAATGTATTGATTTTGAAAGATATTTTTATTTATGAGTTTTTATGTATTGAATTTGAAAATTTTGATGAGAAGATCCAAAATTAACAGCAAGCGATTTAAGAGAAGATTGTGGTTTTGGGTGTTCTATAAGTTTAGAGTTAATTTTATTTTTTTATTAAGAATTTTTGTTATTACTTGAAAGGTGTATACTTATTGATAATGAGTACAATTAATCACTTTTTAATTTAAAATTCTAATTTGATGGTTAACAATTGAAGATGTTAGCATATTCTTAGTCGTCCTCCCAAATCATTTTCTAGTTGTGCATTTCATTTTCTGACTGTGCGTTTCATTTTCTGTCTCATTAACCAGGGTTTTGAGTGGTTATCCTAGTTATAAAAAATATTGTTTTAAGTTGCAAAGTATTTTCATATATAGAATTTTGTTTTCTCACTTTTATTAGGTCAAAGGCGTTCTTTTTTTAGAGGAGGTTCCTTGTCCAATTTCCGAAATCATGCCTATGTTTTGTTTTGTAATTGACTTCCCTCCACCGCCTTGTTGCACTGTCGACCTTCTCCTTTCTCTACCCCGTTGTCTTTTCACCGTGCTCAGGTATATTTCCTGGTTATATCCACCGCCAATTCCAAGGTTGCAGAGCGAGCTAAACTATAATTCGACAGCATTCAAGAAGGCGATGGAAGTTGAATCAATGAGAGGAGATAGTGAAGAGGCGGGGAGCTTGACCGAGGACCATGACTGAGACTCCTCACCTGCAGTTGCTGGTAAGGCGATTTCTTATAATGCTTCTTCTTCGTTAGTTGATCGGGCAGAGTTGGAATGGATGGGGAGTGGAATCAACACCGCTTGACCGAGGACACTCAAACTCCTCACCTGCAGCTGCTGGTAAGGCGGTTTCTTCTAATGCTTCTTCTTCAGAACTCTCTCAAGCCATGTGTGCTCTGTGTGAATTTTCTTCTAATTGCTTGCATCGTGTAGAGGAATTAGAATATCTAGACTACAGTTCATATATGATGCATGGCATTAGCGCAGCAAGTTCGAGCGTTTAATAGAGTGTATGTTGAATAGCGTCTGCGGGTTTTCCAAATTCAACCTAGCGTTGGCGTCGATTGCATTCTATGCACTTTGCACTATCTTGTGGATTGCCATGCGTTTCTTGTATTTGGCAGCGAGGACTCGTGTCTTGGAGGTCGCCATACATGTGATGGAGGGTTTGAATGAGCATGTCCTCCTGCATTGCATCTTTTCAACGGTGTGTTTGCCCTGCTTGTGGGATTCTTCATACTGCTGGGAAGGATTCATATTAATATCAATGTTAATAGCAACCACTCCAAACCTAATCCAAACAAGATGAGCACTTTTTCGTGTCGCTCCAAGATGATCGGAGCGCTGCCCAAAGGCAAGTACGGGTGTTTGAGAAGATCAGATGATGCAAATAAGAATGATTCATCTTTATCATCATGTGCAATCTGCTTGGGGTGTATTGGGGAAGAGGATGGAGTCTGCATTCTTCCCAACTGCAGACATTATTTTCATATTTCTTGCATTGATAGCTCGCTTCTTCCATGTACTGTCAATAACTCTTCATGCCCTTTGTGCAGAGCCACTTTAATTGGCCTCTACACATCACAAGAAAAATAAGACAAATTGCGGCGTTAACAGTTCATATTGCTCAGAGACGCAAATCCTGAAAAATGGAGTTGTCTCCTCCCCTGTTTTGGGTGCCTTTTTTTCCTTGATCCTCCATCCCTGGACATTTTTTTCAGGCAAAATATTTCAGGCCACAATGATTGGTGTAAATATATCCCTGGGCTGAAATCCGACTAAAATTTTACAGAAGAGCTATGTTCTCATAACGAAATTGGTCTTAATTCTTGATTGGTGGTTCTTAGAGTGTTCTTGTCCTACATTCTACTTTCATTCACTGAAATAGATAGAATGCACACATCAAAGACGAGCACTTTAGCATGTAGATTAATGTTCATGGTTGAATCTAAGAAGATCTATCTTAAATTCTAGATTTATCAAGCAATTGGAGATCAAAAAAACTTGTGGCAAAGACATTTTAACCCCGCGAAGGTTTCATGGTTGAATTGTTGTGGGTTTCATTGTTTCTACAGGCATCGATGGTAGAGTGATATCAATGAGGATTTTCCCAGGAGATTGTGTGTCATTATTGGTATTTTTCCACTTTGCCATTGACACATATGTTAGATATTAATGGAGAAATGCTAATTATAGGATTAGTTAATAAACCCGGACTCTCCATGTCCTCTACTGTTGTTATCAGATCCACTATTATAGGAATCAGTTGGCTTGAGTATCAAGTTATAAATGTAATCTTTTTGATTAATGCGATAGTTGAATCATGAGTTCTATCTCACTTTTTGAATTGGTATCAGAGCCGGTGCGAGGGCGCGAATTGGAGTTGTGGATTTGTTTGTTGTGTGAGATCCCTCCTCACGCGATCTAGTCATGAGATCCCTCACCTGATATCTACTGGTTTGCACCAGTTTACATTTGTTGCGTGCTGTGTGAATTCTGGAGAGTTGTGCCTGCGTACGTGCTGGAGCAAAGTTGAGGAGGTTTCTTGTTACGGCTTGCTATCATACTTGTGAGTTGTCTGCCAGCAGAGACCGCGTTAGAGCACGCGTGAAAACCAGTATGTGAACTGATTTTTCTGCCCAAATTATAATTGTTGCTGTGTGGATTTTGGTATTAGTTGTCCCTGGTATTCACATGAGTTTGAAAGAATTTTGGTATTTGCCTGCCTCGTGATATAAAGTCTTTGTGTTCGCTGGTGCTGCGTAGAGTCGTCTCAACAAGAGGAGCCCGTGTGAAGAGTATAGCCGTCTACTGGAGCTATTCAACGACAAGAGTATCTTCCATCTCTCTAGTGATGAAAGCTTAGGTGAGAGAGTCGCCACTACCATGAGCGTGAGGGAGTTGTTTCGCTACTATTGAGGTGCATTGTCCGTGCTACTATGGCTGCATTTCACTGCCTATTTCTTCAATTCCCTGTCGGATATCGTTTCACTGTTTGCTGAGGTACAAGCCCACATTGTTGTCCGAGAGAACAGAGAGTCGATCTGAATTAAATCACTAAGGTGAAAGTAATTAAGTCTCTCCATGACTTGAATTAAATCGTTGAATGTAAAATTCATTTAAAAAGGTATTTCCAGGTATTTTTTTGAACTATTCAAAGATTTTATGTAGAAATGTCAACTTCATTCCCAGAAAATTATCTGAATGAAGCATCCAAGCTGGATGGTGATAATTACATTGACTGGAAATTTAAGATATTGATGATTTTTGAAGCATGGAATGTGTGGGCTATTGTAAAAGGAGATGAATCCAAGCCCACAGGTGTTGCTAGTATAGATTGGGAGAAACGAGAAACGAAGGCTAAAGTGTTGTTGTGGATGTCTGTCAAGGACAGTATAATTCCACGCATTAGAGACTGTAAAATGTCCAAGGAGACCTGGGAAATATTAAAAGGTTTGTATGAAACTACAAACTCAAATAGAATTTTCTTTTTGAAGACTAAGTTATTGTCCATAAAAATGGAGGCAAATGAAAATATTACCACCTATGTTTCCATAATTAAAGATTTATGTGACCAGCTAAGTGCCATTGGTGAGAAAGTTTCAAATTCTGACATGGTAACTATTACATTAAAAGGGTTAATCAGAGATTATCATGTCTTTATTTCAAGTCTAGGAGGTAGAGTACAGCCACCTACATTTTCTGAATTGACAGGGATTCTTCTACAAGAAGAAGAAAGAATGAAGGTGTTTGAGATGGACTCTCATACTTCAGAATTGGTGTTAGTAGCCAAAGGGAAACAACCATACAGGGGCAAGCCATGGGACAGAAACAGAACAGGCAAGTTTCAACCAAGGAATAGAGGTATGACTCAATCAAAATTTGATGCACATAATAAGAAAAATGATGATTGTTTTTATTGTGGGAAACTTGGTCATCATGCTAAAGATTGTTATAAAAGGAAAGCTAATGAATCCAAATAGAAGTTCAGAAAACATAATGGAAATTATGTGAACAGTGACACCTCTATCAATGATGGTTTTAGGAATCTAAAGTTGTTTATTTCCAAAGTTGCATTATCCATAGAATCTGATGATGAAAGTGCATGGTTCATAGATTCAGGAGCCTCAGCTCATATGTCTTGTAACAAAGAATGGTTTGATGAATATCATGAGAGCACAGATGATACACACATATATTTAGGAGATAACAGATCTCATAAGATTCAGGGATATGGAGTAATATGTGTGAATTTACCTAATGGTAAAATGAAACAAATTCACAATGTGTTGTATGTTCCAAGCATCAAAAAGAACTTGATATTTGTTTCCACAACAACTGATCAAAATTTGAATGTAGAATTTATGCAGTCTAAATGTTTTGTGAAGGATGTTCAGAATCATTATAAATTCATAGCCACAGGAACAAGAATTGGAGGTTTTTATAAGCTTGATGTAACAAGGGGCACTCATCAAGCATTAACATCTACAACAATGTCAACAGTTGAGCTATAGCATCGCACGTATGGACATCTTAATCAAAATGACTTAGTGCTAGTTCAGAAGAAATTGATGGTTGAAGGACTTCCTGTTTTGAAAAATGAGCATATAGAATGTGAAGCTTGTGCACTAGGTAAACAACATAGGGAAGAATTTCCAGTGCATAAAGAGAAGAAACAGAGAGAGATAATTGAATTAATACATACTAATGTATGTGGTCCCATGCAAACCATGTCACTTGGAGGTGCAAGGTATTTTCTTATATTTGTTGATGACAGATCAAGATTTACTTGGGCTTATTTTATAATGAAAAAGAGTGATGTATTTGAATATTTTAAGGAGTTTAAAACTATGGTGGAAAAGCAGACAGGCAAATGCATCAAGATTCTAAGATCTGATCAAGGTGGAGAATATACCTCAGGAGATTTTGATAGCTATTGCAAGAACAATGGGATCATTCAACAATTCATTGTGTCTCATACACCACAGCAAAATGGTGTAGCTGAAAGGAAGAACGAGACATTAGTGGAATGTGCTCGCAGCATGTTGAAAGGTAAAAACATTTCTAATGGTTTTTGGGCAGAATCTATTAATACTGATGTTTATTTGAAAAATAGAAGTCCAACTAAGATTCTAGATCTGAAAACGCCTTTTGAATTCCTTTATGGATATAAACCTGAAGTTGGTCATTTAAGAATATTTGGTTCCAAGGTGTTTTCTCATATTCCAAAAGATGAGAGAAGAAAACTTGATGCAAAATCTGTTAAGTGTATATTCATTGGTTATTGTAATGATCATAAGGCATACAAGTTGTTTGATATTAGTACCCATAAGTTGATTGCAAGAAAAGATGTGATTTTTCATGAGAATACAGATGATGAGATAAGTAAAAATGATGTTTGGTATACTCCTTATGGCAATGATGTTCATGTAAAAGTTGAGATAGATGATGAATAGGAACAGGTACAAGAACAGGAATAGGTACAGGAACAAAGTGGAAGCAGCATGGATACTACAGACACTCTTCAGTCACCCAAAAAGGATCTTACGCCACAGAGCAAAAAAAATGAAAGTGGTGGAACTCAAAGGAAGTCATCACGAACAATTAAGGTACCTTCTAGGTATAAAGATTATGCATTGATGACACAAGTAATGAATGTTGTGGAACCTGTTACTTATGAACAAGCTAAAGATCATAAGGATTGGAAAAATGCAATGAATGAAGAATATGAATCGATAATGAAGAATGAAACATGGGAATTAACAAAACTTCTTGAAAACAAAGTTCCCATAGGATGTAAATGGTTGTATAAAACCAAATTTAATGCAGATGGAAGTGTTGACAAATACAAAGCTAGATTAGTTGCAAAAGGGTATTCACAAAAGGAAGGAATTGATTATGAGGACACTTTTTCACCTGTAGCTAAGTTAAATACAATTAGAGTCATGATTGCATTAGCTACACAACACAATTGGAAAATACATCAGTTAGATGTTAAATCTGCATTTCTGAATGGTGATTTAAAAGAAGAAGTTTATTTGGTTCAGCCTGAAGGATTTATAAAGAAAGGACAAGAGGATCTTGTGTGTAAACTAAAGAAAGCTCTATATGGTTTGAAACAAGCACCTAGATCTTGGTATACTAAGATTGATTCATTCTTTGCACAGAAAGGTTTTGTGAAAAGAAAAAATTATCCTAATTTATATGTCAAAAAGGATGAAAATGGGAATGTTGCTTTGGTATCTTTATATGTTGATGATTTGATTATAACAGGTAGTGCTTCTCACTTTATTGAAGATATTAAAACTCAATTATCACAGATGTTTGAAATGAAGGATCTTGGTGAAATACATTATTGTTTAGGTCTGGAAACATGGAGAGAAGATGGTAAAACAATGGTCACTCAAAGTAAATACACAAGGGAAATACTGGAAAGATTCAATATGAATGAATGCAAGGCAGTATCAACACCTTTAGAACAGAATGCAAATTTATCTAGTGTTGATGAAACTAAAGAGGAAAATGGTACTTTGTATCGCCAGTTGGTGGGAAGTTTGAACTATCTCACTACTACCAGACCAAACATAGCATATTCAGTCAGCATCCTTAGTCAGTTCATGTCTAAGCCACTTGAAAGCCACTGGGTAGCTGCAAAGAAAGTCCTTCGATATCTGAAAGGAACTGTTAATTTTGGTATTATGTATACTGATAATTGTGATGTTGAGTTGGCAGGTTACTCTGATTCAGATTAGGCCAGAAATCCCGATGACAGGAAATCAACTTCAGGATATGCATTCAACATAGGTACAGGGGTCGTGTCATGGAGTAGTAAGAAACAACCCACTGTTTATTTGTCGTCAACAGAAGTTGAGTACAAATCTCTACGCAATGCTATGTGTGAAGTTGTTTGGTTAAGGAGAATTCTTGAAGATATTGGCAATAAACAAATGAAGCCTACTGTTCTCAAATGTGACAATCAAAGTTCTATTAATTTGGCACACAACCCAATTTATCATACTAGAACAAAGCATATTGAAATCCAACACCATTTTGTAAGAGAAAAGATACAGTCAAAGGAAATTGACTTGATCTATTGTAATACCACTAATAATGTGTTTAACATCTTTACCAAACCTCTTGGAAAGATGAATTTTGAAGAATGCAGGAAATAGTTAGGTGTGGTAGAAAATCCATTTATCCATTAAGGGGAAGTGTTAGATATTAATGGAGAAATGCTAATTATAGGATTAGTTAATAAACCTGGACTCTCTGTGTCCTCTACTGTTGTTATCAGATCCACTATTATAGGAATCAGTTGGCTTGAGTATCAAGCTATAAATGTAATCTTTTTTATTAATGAGATAGTCTGCCATTGACACATCTGGGCATTTTTTATTCCAGCCTGAGCATGCACACGTTTCTTCCCTATGAGAATATTTGAAGCAACAAAGGAGAAAGAAGTGGTGATAAGTTGAATGAAACAGTGTACAGCGTTCGTTCACAAGATCTTTTGCAATCATCTATGCTTCAAAAAAAAAATTGATAATCCTTGCACAAATTTATGGACCCTTGAACTTGTGGCCCTTGTAGTTAAAAGAGGAAACAACATCATCACTAGATTCACTACACCTTCCAAAGCCCCTTTTATTCCACAATGATCTTGTTTTTCTTCCACAATGATCTTGTTCTCCATGAAGTTAAGAGGAAACAACATCATGAATGAATGGGGCTTATAATTCATTTTAGTCCACACAAGGTTTATTTATTGAATTTTCATTTTGAATCATCTTAGCCCAATAGATTGGGCGAGCATTAGCGTGAATATTGTAGGGATCTCTAAATTTAAGGGATGTAATCAAGTCCATCATTTTATCCCTCTGTGCATCGTACCAAGGAACATCAATTTGTGCCTATGATAAATGGATTACGGATATTGGGGCCTTCAAACCAGAAAGCAATATAACATAATTTTTGTATATTGATGCGTACATATATGCATCATCTATGGGCATTTCTAGAAAAGGAAGTTTCTTTGTCTAGTGATTCGTAGATACTCTAATCGTATTTATAGAACGGCAATGCATATCGTATACACGGGAAGTATACGCGATGTGCAAAAATGGGTAAAATATGTCAAAATTCAATATTTCATCATGTTGAATCTATATATGCATTCGGAAATCAAAATTTAAACAACAAAAAATAGCGATTTTGTCCAAATTTACATCATCGTATTTCAGCAAAAAAACTCAAAGGGTAGAATGTTTAGCCAACGTCTTTTTTTAATAAGATATTAAAATTTTATTTTAGAATAAAAAATATTAATATGATTAACTTGTAAAAAATACATAATTTGGAATTGTTCAATTTGTCATTTCAATGTTTATGTAAAAATCTAATTTCAATTTGTCATTTCAAAGTTTAGAGTAAAGATCCAATTCCATGAGTACTAATATCACTTTTCTTGGACTTTAGTGTTACTATTAGGTCACGTGATGAGAGAGATTGTTGTTCACATATAGGTTGTTCATTTTTCCTATAAGACATTGTCGGTCTCATCTCTATGTAATATTGTGCATTTTTCTTACCAGAGCTTGTCTTCACATATGTGTATGATATTATGTCATAAGCAATAAGTAGAGTCAATGACATACCTTTGCATGATATTGTGTCATAAGTAATAGGTAGAATAGAGTGAATAGGTGAAATAAAGGATAAACATCCAGGAAAAATGGTCATAATCAAACTACATTTTCATATTTGCATATCAAACTTGTTGCATTATGATATCAAGTTCCTACTAATGACATTTTATAAATTGTCATATATATATATATATATATATATATATATAATTTTATTTTATACGTGAATGATGACATGTTGACTTTGATTCCTATTGTAGAAACGAGGTCTTTTAATTGTGCTTCTCATATCCCTTTAGTATTTTCTCTTAGAATCAAATTACATTTGAGTTGAATAACAAGAATGGTCAAAGTTGCCTCCAAAATTATGTGAATGACAACTATGCCAACGAGCTAATTGAATTGTTGATTCCAACCACTTGACATGACCACCATCAAATACATGTGCAGAGTTGGAACAAATGGAGAGCAGAATCAGTGTTGTTTCCTTCGAGAACATTCATAGTACTCCAAACCTTCACCGACTCCATCTGGGTGAACGTTGTGGGTGCCTTCATTAACCCATTAACCACATTTCATATTGATGATTTTAACTATGTGTTTACCAATCGCAGTGTTGTTATAGTTAACAGGCTCTTATTTCATTCCACAACAACACATTTCTAGTTGGTTTGTTAGGTGTAATAGTCTGGTTCGCAACTGTGGAAGCCTTGATCAATTTGAGATTGGTTCTTGAGCCTAGAAGTTGGTTGACATTAAAGACCTATTTGCTAGAATTGTTGCAGCAACATATTCTCAAAAACAATTTTTCATGGGGAAAATGGAAACAATCCTTTGAGCAAGTGTAGTGGTCGTCATACAAGTAAATAGTTAGTGAAATTTGGATGAAGTCATAGGACACATTGAGTCTGCTTTTGTAATATTGGTGGAACACGTTGAGTTTTCTTTTTGTAATATTGGTTATCTTGTAACAACTCGAGTTTTAGAACTTTTGTTCTATTTGAACATGTATCCTTATGTCTCATTGGAAGAACATAAGTAAAGCCTTGTAACCATACTCTTTCCAAAAAATAATGCAAATTTTACCTTTAAAAGTGAGTTTATTTAAATGACAGGGTCACCATCAAGTTCTGCGGCGCCTACGCCATCACCAACTTCAAATTGGTCGACACTCACCCGGAGGTCGTCTTTCTCCGTAGCCACTCAAAGGGTGATATTGTCAACATGCTCAGAAAGCACACCTACGATGAGGAACTCGACCAGAACAACAACACAAAACGAAACAAGAGCTCCTCTGACATAAATTCTGAGGTTGCGGGCTCAATTCCTCTAGAGCATTGAGCTTCCCTTGGCTCTCCTCTAGTCCACTTTCGAGACCAGTGTATATTGTACATGCGCACACCTTTAGTCTGTCAAAAGTACTTAAAAGAAAATGGGGAAATTTAAATTCTGAGATCTATTCAACTTTACAGGTTTAATTCGTGTTATAAAAGAGGTGGTGCCTCATATGATATCATGGGCGGAGGGAAAAATAGTGAATGTTGGAAGTGTCACCGCTTTGGCTCCTAGATTGTGGGTTGGTGCTTACGTCGCTTCCAAAGCAACTGTTCATTCTTTGTTTGATGCTCATAGGTTTTTTTTTTTTTTTTTTTTTGTTCTATCACTATGCCAAAAAGGTGCCCTTCTTATTCTGGGAGTAAGCATTGTTCTCATTCTGGAAGTATTACGATGGAATTGTTAGTTTACAATATATTGGTATATTTTTTTATTGTTGATAAGCTGGCAATAAAGGTATCAATGAGGTGAATAATAAAGTTCAAAATTGTTATGATAATATATTTATGAGTTAAATATGTAATTTATCAAAACAAAATTTAAATGGAAGATAACATTCCATTCTACAATTATATAAACTAAATTTAATTAATAACAAATTTAAAGACATATTAAATACATAAAAAATGATTCCTATTATATAAATTTAAATTTAATTAATAATAAATTTAAAATACATATAAAAAATAATTTCTACAAAATTATATAAAAAAGCTATTTGTAAATACAAATGTCCATAATCTGTGATAATGTAAAAACATTCTAATATTAAAAAACTATTTGTAAATACAAATTTCCATAATATGTGATAATGTAAAAACATTCTACATATCATTGTTAATATTTGAAATTCCAAATATTTTGCATGGACAAATTTTGTCCCTAAAACTTTCACCGACTTAAAGTCCATGTTATGCCTTGCCTTGTTTTGAAAGTTAATAAAAAAATTAGTTGCACAATTTAATTAAAGATTGATCAATAAACACAACTTTACTTATTTTAGAGTATTGACTTGCACGTGTTTCAAAAATTTAAGTTATTAATTCAACTTACTATTTTCTGATCGATTATCTTTCTTGTTACCTTGAGGTTTTCCTCTAGGTGTGAGTGAGTGTCTCTCATGTTGGTTGTGAGGGTGATTCGACACAAATTTTCATTAGACTTGGTGAGAAAAGTGCATATAAAATCTGAGTTCATATGGGCAAATCTGAGTTTATATGGGTTTTGACTAGTAGTTGAACAATGTTTCCTATTTATTTAGAGTTTTTTGTATTTTATTTTTTGAAAAATAATAATAATAATAATGACTAGCATACCTCCAAAGTGGAGGAAATGGAACATCCAAAAAAGGAGAAATATAGATATTTCTAGCATTATCCTTTAATTACCTTGGCAAACATTAAATTAATTTATAAACATTTAGACATATAATAAGAACAATAATGATATTTTCACAAACTCAATTGTATTATTTGATTAAACATAGAATGCATAGAATTATGTTCAAACATAGAAGAAGCTACAACTTTGTGACCTCCCCTATGAGATAAGATAATCACAGGAGTAGAGTAGTGATCGAGGATACAAATTTTAACTTTGTAAGTGACAAAGAATAGAGGTGTGCCTCTTTTTTTTGGATGAGACCTAAGTAGTATCTTTCATTTTTGCATAGCATTTGTAGGAAAATGTTGATGCAATGTGCATTTATTATATAGTTGTGGTGCATGACATTGACATTGCATTGAAGGTGTGTCACTTAGATGTTGAAGCATGCAACTATATCTTATTACATTTTGCATCAATAACATCAAAGTTAGATACATGAAAATGTCTCTTGGCATTGATAAAGGTGTGTGGATCAATTTTTGAAAGTACTCAACTTTCGTTGCCTATTCATTTAGCTATGGATTCAAATATTTAATAGGGGTAAAGTTTAATGAGGGTGTTTTGTGTGTTTCTAATTGTTGTTTTGCATAATCACTTACATCTTTGATCAATGTTGGGTCACCAATAATGTCTAATGTCAAAGTTTGTGCTTGCATTTCATGGACTATCAAAACCTTGCAAAAAATATAAAAACAATGTATAATTAGCCCTTTAATTATTGATCACATATTGGGTAGTTTAAAATGTTGTTAGTGTGTGTGATGTATGTGATTTGGAATGGAATGTGGTAAAGAAAAAAGCAAGAGAATAGCTCTTTACAATATAACTGAATTTAAGCAATGCAAAACAAGTAGCTTGAAGACATACTTGTTATTTTGGATAGATCTACAAATGATTTGTTTAATTGAACCAAGGATCCATTTTCCACTTGAGATGATGTGAAATAGCATCTCATCCTTGAATCAAATAAGCTTTACAATGCATTGCTTCCATTAGATATGAGTATAGAATAATGGTCTTCCAATATTGGTTTGAAGTCTAGAATTTTTTGAATGGGGCTACAAAAAATCTCCCCATTTCCAATCCTTGTAAGATAGTTTGTTTCTAACATTGATGCCATACCTTTGATACATTGTTTCAAAAATTGATAGATAAAGGGAACTAAAAACCCACCTAAAAAAAACATTGTTGTGTTAATGTATTAGGCAAAATATAATGGATATGAATAGAATTTAGGAAAAATACATATGTGAGAAAATCAATAAAAACATATGTTGAAGTGTTATTTCTAGAAATATGTATGTGAATATTTGAACAACAATAATTTATGTATTTATGAAGAATTGAACAAGGTTTAGGAATGACCTTGTAGGAGAAGAAAGGTCAAACAAAAATTTGTAAGTATATTTTAATCTTTAAATAAACAAACTTGCATTTTGATAGTATTTTAACATTTGTATCAAGTTAAGAATAATACAATTTTAAAAGTTTGTTGAGAAAAAAGTTTTAAGAGGGATTTTAGAGCTCAAAATATATTTTTTTATTAAATTTACTCCTATATAACATTGTTTTTTTTAAATATTAAAATATGGATTGGAATGCAAAATTAATTGTTTGGATAATTAAATATGTATTGGAATGAAAAATATTTGATTGGTATCACAAATGTGTCAATGAGTATCAATAAAGCAAAGTATTTGTAGGATATTCACAAATACTTATTCACTTTGTGGAAATAAAACTAAGATTTAATTTGTTCTTTATATTTTTTCTTACACATTTCTTATGACAAATGCAAGTTGTGACTATGCATGCTAAATCTCCATTGAGTATCCATATAGTGAATTTCCATGGTTTTGGTTACTCTTTCACATTGCTATATTATTTATTGGCTATTTTCTCAAACATATGTAATGTTTTTTTTATTTCTTCTAACATTATAAATAAAAAATTAATTCTGCGTTCTCTTTCCCTTGCTTTAAGGGTATGCTAGTTTATTTTATGCGTTTATGTAAACCTATAAGATTAGAGTTGTAATTAGTTATTTTAATCTTAGATTATTCTCTCTATTTCACATATGATTAACCATATTTATGATTTTATTCAAAAAAATATTTGATTGTCGGGTATAATGGCAATGCAGTGATGTGGTCAGCTTTATGTTTATTTTTTGTTCTATTAGTTTATTCCAAACTTCTTTTCTTTTCATTTTGTGTTATACATCTTATATTATAAATCGTTAACAATAGATTGGATCCGTTAAAACCCAAATCATTAATGGTTTTCGGATTCCTCGTCCTAAATAATGTAGGGTGAAAATAGTGTGAATTCTAATTGGAACTTCTCACTAAAGTAAATAGTGAACCCCTTACTCTTGCAAGACATTTCATAGATAATTATCAACTTTATTCTTAATATCTTCTAACTCATTTTTTATAGTAATTGTTATAGTGCAACCGTAACAATTGTATATAAGTGACAGTTTAACTTGATATCTTGAAGACATCAAACCCCAATAGATTATTATGTTGTCCTAACCACTTTCAAATATATGATTTATGGTAGTCTTTCACCACATAAAGGGTCAAATAAAAATCATTTTGTAAAACAATTAGACAACATCCATGAAATGAATGACAATAAAAATCATTTCATAAAACAATTAGACAACGTCCATGAAATGAATGACATTGGTGTTTTTTAAGAAAAAATTCTCATCAATTGACAAATATATAAATTATTATGCTCTCACGTAGAAGTCATTTCGTAAAACAATTAGACAATGTCCATGAAATGAGTGACATTGGTGTTTTTTAAGCAAAAATTCTCATCAATTGACAAATATATAAATTATTATGCTCTCACGTAGAAGTCATTTAGTAAAACAATTAGACAACATCCATGAAATGAGTGACATTGGTATTTTTTAAGCAAAAATTCTCATCAAATATATAAATTATTATGCTCTCACTTAAAAGTCATTTCATAAAACAATTAAATAATATCCATGAAATGAATGACATTAATATTTTTTAAGTAAAAATTCTCATCAATTAACATATATATAAATTACTATGCTCTCACGTAAAATTCATTTCATAAAACAATTAGATAATGTCCATGAAATGAACATTGGTTTTTTTTAAAACGCCTCCCCTGCACATTCGCACATGAACTGACCTCTCTTCCATGGTACCTTCTATCTGATACGATCTGTAACAGGCAGACCCAGAGTCTGATCAGTCAAAATGAGTCTGGCGGAGGGGGGGCAACCCCCCTCATACAGCAATGTAACTGCCAACAATAAGGCGGGCACAAGAGCGAAGCGTCCCTCTTTCAAGTCGTCGTCGCAGCTACGAGACCAACTCCTAGATAGAGAACAAGGGCTCCGGAAAGAGATGGATGTGGAAGCAGGAACGTCCCATCCAAAAGCACCTTGTGGATGGGAGTCGGGCAAATGCATCCCGCAAATGGAGAAACCCCCAAGATATCTCATCATCTCAACAAGGTTAGGCAAACACACGTAGTTCATGCGAGAGCATGCCCTCATAGGCAATTTCCTGGGATTATGGCCTTCGGAACGAGATCTAACTCGCTGGATCAAACACTGGTGGAACCCTAAAGGAGATTACGAGGTCAAGTTGAGCTCCAAAGGATTTTTCACAATCATCTTGTACAACCTAGAAGATAAGGATAGAATCTTTGAAAATGGACCATACTTCTACAACTCGGTTGGGATTTTGCCTCCACTTCTGGACGGATAGATTTAGCCCGAACAAAGAAGAAATTACAATGGCTCTAGTCTGAATTCGACTTTACTCTTTGCCCCAGGAGTTTTGGTTGGAGGAAATCCTCATGGGAATAGGAAACATAGTGGGGCACTATGTCAAAGCATCGGAGGCCACAAGGCAAAGAAAATACACCTCATATGCCAAAAACTGTGTATACATGGACATCTCCAAAGCTCTTCCCAGATCTGTAACTCTGGAGTATCAAGACGAGGACTGGCAACAAACGCTAGATTATGAACACATTCCATTCCACTGCAGGAAGTTTCATCAACATGGACACCTCTTTAGGGACTGTCCATTGAATATCCAAGAAACCAAAGCCAATGAGGGCAAGCAGAAAAACGGATTCACCACGGTCACAAGAAGAAGGAAAAACCCTCCAAAGAAACAACACCTAGATCCTAGGCCCGGTGTTCAGACCAAAAACTCTTATGAGATCATAAACCAACTACCAACAGATGAAGAAATCCAAGATCCGCACAAAGCAAAACAATAGGCGAAAGGGAAGAACCAAGCTACACCCTCAACGGTACAAACCAATGAGGCCAACCCAGAAGAGAACGGCCCCATGGACACAGACATCCACATGCAGTTGGACGACCATGACCTAGTAGGCATAGATCTGGAAAAATTGGAAGAAGCTCTCAATTGCAAGGATTTGCAAGCCCTTCCCGAAGAGCAGCTCCGCAAAGTCCATAAATTATTTTTGGACTCCACAGCAGGATCCACAGCCAGGCTAGGTATAGCCATAGGTCCAAGCTCAGACACAAAGAAGATACCCCGTGAAAACAAAAGAAGAGGACGGAAGTCAGCCCAGCATCTTATCAAGGAAGCAGGAAACCTCATGCTCAATTCTGGGCAGATCCAAAAGCTCTCGGAGGGATACCTCCACCCAACCCAACAACCATTATGATGAAGATCATCACTTGGAATATTAGGGGACTTAATGGTAGATACAAACAAAGGATCCTACGAGACTCGATCCAAGCAGAAAATCTATACATCTTGCTACTTCAGGAGACAAAATGTGTTGGACGGGAATCAGAAATCATATTCCAGAGAAGATGGCGAGGGTGTGAATCCATACACACTGACTCCACCACAATGTCAAGAGGATTAGCCATCTTATGGAACCCCAACACAGTCACCCTCAGTGAACCTTTCTCTACCATTGGCACACTCGTCACCCATTTCACGATCACAGGGTCAGCTCAAGAAGGTTACATCACAAATGTTTATGGACCTCAAAGACAGCAGGACAAGGACAATCTCATGAAGCGAATAGATCATATCAAAGCCCTGTTGAGCACGCACAACTGGATCCTAGGAGACGATTTCAACATGATCCTGACGCTAGAGGAGATGAAAGGCGGGACTAAGTGACTGGAGCCTGAAAATGGTAAGTTTAAAACCCTCATAAATACATTGAATCTGGTAGACATAGAAAACCGCAATGGAACCTTTACCTAGTCCAACCATAGATCGGGGCACTAGCAAGTGGCCTACCATTGGACCGCTTCCTTGTAGTGGAGGAATTACTAGAAAGGGATCCGAGCATGGAGAACCTCATTCTCCCAAGGGTCAGTTCAGACCATTGGTCGGTCGCCTTCTGCCTAGAAACAGGGATAGTGCCTCTGCACAAACCCTTTCAATTTGATAAATTCTAGCTATCACACCCTGACTTTCATCATCTTGCAAAGTCTTGGTGTGCCCAAGTGAAAATATACCATGGTACCTGTATGTACAAATTCCAGTAGCGTCTTAAAAATTTTGAAACCTCATTGAAGCTTTGTAACAAGCAAACTTTTGGAAACATATTTCAAAGCATGCAGGCTATTGAAAATAGGTTAGTAGAGTTGAAGGAAATCTTCATTTCAGGAACTAGAACAGCAGACCTAATGAAGGAGGAAGCAGAGCTCCAAGCCAATTTAGAGGAAAGGAAAAAACAAGAGGAAATTCTATGGTGACATAAATCCAGAGTCCAGTGGATCAAAGAGGGGGAGAAGAACACAAATTTCTTCCATAGAGCCATGGTGCACCACCGCTACATCATAAGAATCACACATCTGGAAGATTCCCAAGGAAACCCCATCAGGGAACACACCCAAATAGTTGAAGATTTAAACACCTACTATAAGGATCTCCTAACGGAAACCAATGGAGACCGAACTGCAGCAATCCAGAGGGTAACTGGACATATACCCTCCCTGGTGACTCCAGAATAGAATGAAGCACTAATGAGACCCATTACTCAGGAAGAAGTGGATCAGGCAGTTAAAGAAATGTCTCCAGGAAAGGCACCTGGCCCAGATGATTTTACCACCGACTTCTTCCACCATTACTAGGACTTAATCGTGGAAGAGGTGAGGCAGGTCGTGGAGGAATCGCGAACCTCCGGCCAAGTATTAGCAGCCCTCAATGCAAATTTCCTCACTCTAATTCTTAAGGAGGAAAGGGTGACCCATCCCAAGCAATACAGACCAATCGCACTCTGCAATGTCATATACAAAATCATTACAAAGTTGATTGCTACTCGTCTTAAGCCAATCTGTCCCTTCATCACCTCCAAGGAACAATCAGGCTATGTAGAAGGATGACAAATCACAGACAGCGTCATCCTGGCTCACGAAGTAATCCACTCTCTCAAGACGACTAAAACCCTAGGTATGCTTATTAAACTCGTTCTTTCAAAAGCTTTTGATAGAGTCAGATGGCAGTACCTTCGCTCTATGCTAGAAGCCTTTGGATTTGACCAAAACTGGGTAAACTGGATTATGAAATTAACCACGTCAGCCTTTTTCTCCATCCTGGTAAATGGGGTTTCCTCCCAACCCTTTACTCCCTCCAGGGGCATAAGATAAGATGACCCTCTTTCTCCCTTCCTCTTCATCCTCATGGCGGAAGTACTAGGACATTACATCAAGACAGCAATACTGGAAGGCACCCTTAAAGGCCTACCCTTACATAATATTCAGCCAACACCCTCGCATAGTCAATTCATCGATGAAACCCTCCTCTTGAATACCCCCACTGCATGAGAGGCCATCAAGCTCACCTTCATCCTCTCTAACTTTCTAGAAGCTTCAGGCATGGCCCTCAACCTTGACAAATCCAAACTCTACTTTTCAAGACTCCGATAGGGGTTCAGAATCATATCTCAAGACTCTTGGGCATACCCAAGAGCTCCCTTTCATCCAACTACCTAAGCATCCCCCTCATAGGAGCTCTAGCAAGATCCATCTCTTGGGACAGCTTGCTTCTCTCTATCTCTAACAGGCTTAACAACTGGACCTTTAGACCTCTCAATATTGCAGCAAGGTTGGTGCTTCTCAAGTTAGTTCTGCAAACTTTGCCTACCTACCTATTTATGGCCCTGGCAGTGTGTAACACCCTGTTTCCCCCATTTTTGTACTTTATCCTGATATAGGAATTACCATGCTAAGGCATGATGAAAATGTAATTATATGATTTATTGAGTTGCCAATAACTGATTGTGGGGGTGAAGCCTTGAAAGTACTGGCCATGATATCACTAGAGGAAGAATGTGAAAGCTATACAAGAGGGTTCATATATCAAATGACCCCAAATATCCCATGATAAGGATGACAAACCTCCTTCAAACCCCAAAGAAAGGAAAACAATCAATGAAGAAAGGATGGTGATTGAATCACCAACCACCCCCATGAATGGAAACATGGGTTGTCAGCCCAAAGTACTACAGAGACCTGCAGACCTGAGTTTCCTTCTGACAGAAGGAACTGGGATAGGTTGGCAAACCTTCCTAGGTAAGAGGAACATGCACACGGGAGACAGGGATAGGAGGGAAAGGGCGAAAGCTCGCAAGGGACAGGCGCGAAGCTCTCCAGCGGATCACGAACGGAAGGTCGCGAGCTTGATGCCGAGGAGCATCTGAGAAAGCTCACCGAGGCCACAAACGAGTGAGGAAGCTCTGGGTTGCAGCAAACAGGACCGGAACAGAAACTGAAACAGAGAGAGAACCCTCGAGAACTGTGAGAATTCCTTGGTGATATCATGGCTTGTCATAGGGGTGGCCAGAGTGCTAAGAATGAATGCCTCTGTGCCTATGGTCGGGTGGAAGGACGAACACCCACAGTCAGTTGGTTGGCGGCAACCTGTAATAGATAAGCATTTTCTTACTCTATGTAATTTAACTGGAACCGAGCATGAATTTGGTTATACTGTGTATATTTCAAGAATTATGTTTGATTTCTGAACAGATATACTGTGTCTCTTTCCTTACTGCTTGGTTGTATGATTATGCCAGTAAGAGATTATATGGATAGGACGTGATTGGTACTCGTAAATGCCTGTGTCCTATGGCGGCTCGAGTTAGGGCCCCGAACTGTGAGTTCGTCAACCTTAGGCATAGTCTCATGTACACATGCCAACCTTCCTAGTCATCCAGAGTCTCGTGGAGGACGAATTATGTTAAGCTCAGGAGAGGTAGTGTAGTTATGCACAGGCTCCCTACAAAGCAAGTAGAGACCGAGACTCACTCAAGTCCTAGACTTGACGAATGAGTGCAAGGGGTGCACGGAAGACTCTTCTAAGAGTCAAGCCCATGAGAAAGAGTGCAAAGCTCGTAATTCCTTCATAGCTGAGAAAACTCAAGGAAGACAACACTTTTCGTAAGTGTTGACGAGACCCAATAGTCATCTTGCAGTAAAAGATCGAAGGCTGAGACCTTTGAGACTTTGAAATATTCCAAGGAAAAAGGAAGAAAGAGTGAGCCCAGGGAGGAGCTATAGTTACTGTCAAATCTCGCGTGGATAGTCGATAGCCATCGGATCCAGGAGAAGTTGCACGAGGTTTAAGCCTTGCATACGCAAAGGTGAGGACTCGTCAAAGTCCCAAAAAGATCAGGACCGTCCATCTCAGAGGACATGTGGAAGAGAATCCAAACCCGTTGGGGTTTCAGATACCGGAAGGCTGAAGGACTAAAATCGTGGAGTCACTGCATCGCAAACCTCCAGTCCACGAAATCCCGATACGGGAGTGGAGCCATCGGAATTCAGTATTTCAGTTATTCGAAGTTCAGGATGTAGAGAAGGTTGTGGTCTTGGTACTGAGAGTTTCAAACTCCCAGTACATGAAACAACAAAATAGGATAGCATGAGTAAAATTTGATGTTTCAGTGTTTCGGCACCCGGGATACCTAAAGGCAAGTCTCTTGTACTCGCCAGTCCTGAAACCTCGACTTGCGAAACCCCGAACTGAGCTTGGTGGATATAAGGGTTTCAGTGTTTTGGCACCCAGAAAACTGAAGGGTATGAACCCCTCGTCTTCATGTATCGTGAAAAACACAGTATGAGAAACCCCGAAAGGTGCATGCAGTGGAGGTTTCGGGGAAATCCCCGAAAGGAGAGTTCAGTAATTTGGTTACCGGGAAAACAAGAGGTAAGAGTTCTAAACTCTTGACCCATAAAAACCCTGAAATCCATCTGTGTCGTTGGATCAGGAGAGGATGTGAGTTGTTGATCTCAGGAGAAGGAGGACCAGAATTCCGGTACTTCGGTACTTCGAATACCGGGAGTACGAGAGAACAAGGAATTGGAGAAACAGGATTCACGAAATCCCGAAAGCATTTGGAGGAGTAATGTCGGGTCATGGAATAGGGACAGGTCTCGGCATACTGAGGTTCGGGATTTCGGGAGTTCCAAGGACAAGGAACCGGGGTGCTTTGTGTTGAAACTCTCGAAGTTGTGAAACGTGACGTATGGTTCGAGTGGAGATGCGGTCTCAAGATTTTAGTACTTCAGCATTTTGGGTTTGCATATGCCTAGTTTGTTTGACCTGTGTTCATAACCAACGATCACTTGGAGGTGGACAAAGGAAGAACTAGCCTGCGCTAGGCCCCCATAGATTTTCGGGGATTCTGTCCCTCGAAAATAAGAAGAAAAGGCCGAAAAAATTATTATGTCATAGCGAGTGTGTGACATAGCGCCTAAACAGGTCATCAGAGCCATCTGAAACCTCCAGAGAAACTTCCTTTGGCATGGGCACCAACCGAACAAGAAGTGGGCATTAGTTGGTTGGGAAAAGCTCTATAAGCCTAAAGCGTGGGGAGGGTTGGGACTTCGAGACCCAAGGAAACTCAACCAAGTTATGGGAGCCAAAATGTGGTGGAGATGGTTAAAGGCCCCCACTGCGCTCTGGGCGCAAATTTGGAAACAAAAATATGCTCCAACCACAAGTGCAGACAAACTCATCCGTCACAACGACCAGATTCAAGGATCCAACATCTGGAACACTGTGTGGAAAAACAGAGAGTTGGTTCAGAAGCACGCCTTCTGGGAGATTCGAAATGGGGAAAATGCACTTTTCTGGCAGGACTCATGGCAACAACAAAAACCTCTGGATCAAATAGAGGAGCTAAGCCCCCTCAAGAAACTGCTTCACACGGACACCTTTCAACATGTAAAGGATTTTTGGCAACCTGGAGATAGAACTCTACCCTGGAAACAATGGAGGACCTCCACCCATGAGCTACAGATCCCAGAGAGCACGGACCTTTGCACCTGGAGGCACTATTCTAGCCACAGGAAAATCCCCACGCGAGAAGTCCCGTACATTCTTAGATGGGGGCACTCCACTACAGGTAACTTCTTAGTCAAATAAGACTACTATAGGCAAGGTAATCACCAAAATTGGGACAAGGAGAATATATGGAACAAGGTATGGAGCCCCTTCCTCTCGCCGAAGGTGTCAACCTTTCTTTGGCTCATCATCCACAACCATATCCTCACGTGGGATAATATCCATAAAAGAGACTTCATTGGGCCATCAATCTGCCTCTTATCTCAACAACAAGAGGACACCTTGGAACATATCTTCAATAGATGTCCTTTCAACTAGTTCATATGGGACCAAGGGGCTCAAGCAATGTGCAGGATGAACCGAAACAGGATTAGAATCAGAGACACAATCGAAAATTGGGATTTGTTATCCTTCAAAAATCCTATTCTTGCCCACATTTGGCTACTACTCCTAGGATTCACTCTCTGGAAAATCTGGAAGGAACAGAATAAAAGGATCTTCCATTCCAAGGCATCCACTCCAGACCTAATATGGGGACAAATAAACAAATTTATTAGGGAAACAATCCAAAGAAAAACTTGGAAGCAGAAGGATATGAAATGTGATATGGAGGAGCAATGCATTTTCCAGCATTGGCAGCTTAGCTTGAACAATTAGCCCGGGGTAAATCCAAGCAGTCACTGAAGAAGCAGCCCAATTACATGGTCCCCCCATCCAGTAATATTTATAAAGGTCAACTTTTATGGAGCTTCCAAAGGGAACCCAGGACCATCCGGATTTGGAACTACCCTCAGAAACTCAGACAGCCAAATCCTTTGCCTTGTGGCAGGTTTCATTGGGTAAAACACAAACAATGTCGTTGAATTGACTAGCCTCCTCCAGGGCATACAAGCAGTAATAGACAACTACTTCCACAACATCATTTTGGAAGGGGATTCTCAAATCATCATCCGGCTAATTACTAAGATTCTCCATGGGGAACATCCAAGTAAAATCTTGCCCAGTTGGAGACTATCGGGTCTGCTAGAGTAATTTGGGGCCCCACTCAGACCCAATCTCAGTATCATACACTCCCATGTGAAAAGGGATGTGAACAATCTATCGAATTGCTTAGCAAATGAAGGGGTAACAACGGAGAGGGGAAGCATCTACTGGGATCCTCACATCTCAGAAGTTACAGAACTCTCGACCCGGTGTCAACGCCTTTCCAATAAGGACTACCCAACCCTGGATGGGGTTCCACCTCACACAGGGACGAAACATGGTATAGCACTTGGTCGAGCCTTAAATACAGGCCACTGGCTCCCATCCCCTCACCATTAAGGATGGGAGCAAGCCACATCAACCAGACCGATGAGCTAATACCTCTCGAGCGCATGAAGGGAATGGAATCACCGAGCACTCAACGAATTGCCTTAATGGCGGGTTTGGTCACATTACTCCTCATGAATTTATTCAATTTTGGAAAAGAAGGGGCTCATTTCGAGCTGAAGCCATAGAATTTGGGCATCCCTAAGCTCTGGTGCGATTGTTGTTGCCTAATTTCTGTCAGGGCCATTGATTGGCACCTCCACATGCCACGGGAACGAGGCAAGCCCCGCAGGGGGGCTGCCTGGTATGCTTCGGCTACGCGCAAAAAGAGACAGCAAAATTTCGAGCGAGCATTGTCTATTGCACGGACGCAACTCATCCGAAGAAATAGGAAGCCTAGAATGCCTCCCATGGCCTATAACGAAGAAATCATCCCGGACGAACCCACTCAAGTCCCCCCAACACACCGTCTCTTCACCGTTGCAGAAAATTGGAACTCGTTGACTTGTTTTCCAGGGGAAACCACCCAAATGGCTACCAAGAATCATCACGGCTCTCAAAGAGGAGAAGCTCAGTTGATCGATTCCCCCCCCCTGCTACATCATTGAGAAAATTTCGATATATTTAGAGGCAGAACCAACCATAGGAGCAGTAGAGATCCCTCCAACATAAGTCCTAGGAAGAAACGAGTCAGCCGAGGATGAGGCAACTGGTCTAGAAGGCGAGTCGATAGGGGTTAGTCTGGATGAGGAGGGTGGCATTGCTCCTATGTCGTGTCCTATTTTTTCCATGCAAGAGGTAGGGCGTGTCCAATTTCCACTCCTCTACCCGGACCACCTAACATTAGTTTTTGAACTTAAGAGCTTGGTGGAGGACCTAATCCACCACACCAGTCTAGTCAGCCAACGAGTCGACTTGCTCTACAATGCCTACTCAAATACACCTCCAGGACAGTGTTGCCCGACGTGTGCTTAGCCCTTCGTGCTGATAGCCAAGGTCGGGGACAAGGATGGTGAAGGCGACATGGATGATGCAGAGACCACCAGGTAAATGTCATAGTCAATAGTTTTAGTCTTTTTCTTGGTTTCTCGCAGGCTAGTCATGGCTAGAAGCCATTATTTTGTAACTCTAAGACTCAAAGTTTTTTTTCAAGCCAATGGCTGCCAACTGTGTTGGTTTCCTTCGGGCAAGAGAGATGGCAACCAGTTTTTCTATTTCACAGACTGCATAGATAGCCAGCTGTCTCGGTTTCCGCTTACATGGCGAGACAGCTGGAAGACATGGTGTTTCTAGTTGCCCCTCTTTTCTGGACAATTAATATATTAGGCTCTGCTCTTTTTTATTTAAAAAAAAAAACATTCGTGTTTTTAAAGAAAAAATTATCATCTCATCGTAATGTAATGTAATGATGGGCAGATATAATGTAATGTAATGATGGGTAGATATATAAATTACTATGCTCTCACGTAGGCGTAGGTGATTGTCCTCAATGTGCTCTTTTGTCGTTACGTTGAATCATTCATCTTTGTTAGGCATAGGTGATTGTCTCAATGTGCTCTTTTGTCGTTACGTTGAATCATTCATTTTTATTGGAATTTAGTGATACTGAAAACGCATAATAATTTAATATGATACATGTAGTTTTAGTATATTTTTTTTAATTAATATAAGGACAGTGAGTAAGGTGAGAAATTGATAAATTAGTCTAGAAATTGATCAAAAGCGATGATCTTTTTACCTAAAATTTAATTATTATTTTTTACTATTTAGATAACAAAAATATTGATGGAATATATCACAAATTCTATATATATATATATATATATATATATATATATATATATATATATATATATATATATATAATTTTTTATTATTTGGATAACAAAAATATAATATTGATGTAATATGTAACAAATTCAACCATACATATATATAATGGATAACAAAAATATAATATTGATGTAATATGTGACAAATTCAACTATATATATATATATATATAATTGATAATGATATATTTTTATATACATATATATATAATGGATAACAAAAATATAATATTGATGTAATATGTGAAAAATTCAACCATATATATATAATTGATAATGATATATTTTTATAGAAAGTTGAAGAGATGATTATTAGTTATTATATTAATTAGGATTGAAAAGATTATTATTAATTATTATACCAATTAGGAAATGATTTAGTTTTTTTGTATTTTTAAATATTGTAGATTGTTTTTTTGTTTTTTTAATTGTGTGATGATTTCTTGTGAATATTACTACTTATATATGTAATAATAGAAACCCCCCAGGGGCATCTCTATCACCAAGGGTAAAGACATAAAAATCTACATGTCATGTCCATGATTAGGATTGAACTTGAATGGGGAGGAATTTATTTTCTCCTTCCTACCACTCAATCTACTTAGTAACAGAACATTAGTGTCATAATGTAATAAGTTAATAAGTCATCACAAATGATTATTCTTAATTTGTATGATAAGTATTCTCTTTCTCAAAAAACATCACCAATACCAACTCTATTATGTATTTATATGTCTATCACACCATTATCATTATATCAACCAATCCATTAACCATTTGATATTTGATTATTAGTATAGATATACATTCATATATACAATATTATGCCTCATGATTGTTTCTTAAACTCCA
>ML777566.1:98863-121482 GCA_009831015.1 Picea engelmannii | reverse complement strand
AGGTCACATGGAGGGCCATATGGCCGAGTGTTGGCCCTTGTGCCCTAGTCTTCCGCCCTAGTGCTCGGATGTTGGTTGCATGTGAAACCACGTGGCCTCAAGCTAGTGTAACTCCCATGTGCCCTTCAAAATACTCTTGGTATAGCTCCTATTCATAGGCTGGGTGCCATGTGCTATGCGTTAGCCCCCTGCCGACCGAGGCTAGCCCTAAACCACCAACACATGCAACTTAAAACAAAACCTGTCATTTGTTTGCACAAGCACCAACCACGCCCATGTGGCCAGCACATTTGGCATAGTCTGTTGCCCATGTTGAGGTTGGGGGTTCAAGCTCGACGGAATCGCAACCAAAGTTTTTTCCTAGCCTACATTGGAAAAATCTGGGGTGTCGTGTGGTGCCCTCTGATTGGGCCACTTGTCACCCTGTGATTGGCTCATACGGTACAGTCAACAGCCCAGTCAACATGCACGGTCAGCGACCACGTCACAGTCGTATATCTATGTGTCATGCCACATCAACATCCGTACTGCCAAGTCACCTTCCACGTTAGCATCTGTACTGCACAATCACCCTACCACGTTAGCATTCGTACAACCACATGTCGTCCATACTACCACATGTCATCCGGTCATTGGACCACATCATGTATGGACTTCCACATGTCACATCCATACAGTGTCACGTGTCATTTTCGTACTGGTCCAACTCAGTCCGAAAATGCCAAAATTGAGTGACACGTTTCACCTCCTCATGTTGCCATGTGTCCCTGCTGATGTCATTGTGACATCATGATGATGTCACCTATCGCATTGCTGATGTCACCAATACGGCCTGTTGACTTTGACCAGTTTGACTTTTTGTTTGTTTGGGAAATTGATCAGAATGCAATATCTTTCGCATACGGTGTCCATTTGCGAAAAAAATTATACGGACAAAATCAACGCGACAAGACGAACGCAGTCGCGTTGGTTTCGTTCGATTTTGATAACTTTGAGTTTTAGGCCCTCCTGGATCCATTTTGGATCATGCCTCCCCACTAAGACCTTTTGGTCCTCCAAAAGGGTATTAACTAGTCATCAAGTGTGGGATAGGCCACCCCACTTGTCCTTTGTATTTAAACTCTGTCCTATGCACCTGTCTCATCATAATCAATTGCAAAACAACCATGACAACTGACAGCATATTGTTAGCCACTTGTACTCTTTCACATCTTATTGAAGCCACTACCATCCATGTTGAAAACATTAGCAGCAATAACATCATAAATATGACTGCAAATGAGCTAATATGTTTGATGTGCTTGCACGACATTATCTTATTTTGAAGCAAAGTATGATTAAACTTCCATTCTACAACCATGTCATGTTCATTATTAAGATCAATTATTTTATTTGGCACAATTATAGGTTTGTTGCTTGCATAAGATGCCTTCCTTAATTGTTCCATTGTTTGAAGAGATTGATTTGTTGTTAAGTGATGAGCATGTACAACATATTCATTGCCTTTTTTAGTTAAGTGATATTGATTATGTTCTCTATAGAAGATTTATTTGTGATCATATAAATAAGGTTTGCCTAATACCATTCCACATTCATTGAGTGGCACCACATCACACGTTACCTCATCCACAAACTTCGATGAAATTGCAAACTTTAAAGTGCATTGCTTTGTTATGTGCAATTTATGATTGTTTCTTATGTTAAATTTGGCAGCATCGATAGTCATTCTCCAATGAGAGGCCATATGGGCCACTCTAAGGCTAGCCAGGGAGATTTGGAAAATCAACCAGTCTTGTGACGTATTGACAAAATTCAGGGGGAACGTACAACCTCTGTGATTCAAACCAAAATTCAAGACGAATGATATGCTATGTGAGTCTAATGCAAAATTCAGGGGGAACGTACAACCTCTGTGAGAATATACAGTCTAGTGCAAAATTCAGGGGGAACGTACAACCTCTGTGAGCATAGACAGACTAGTGCAAAAGTCAGGGGGGAACATACAACCTCTGTGAGCCTAGTCAAACCTTGTGAGCCATGAGAAAAAGTCAAGGCATCTAGCAAAAGTTAGGTTGAATATAAAATTCCTATGATCTAGAAACAAACAATATTCCTAATATTGCAAATGATGTAATTGTATTGATCTAGTGCGTTGGCACATGTAAACATTATCCACCATGAAGAGAATTTTGAATTTCCTTGTCAAGAGTTGTAACTAAAGTCTTGAGTCTAGTTATATGTTAGAACTAAAGTGTAATGTTGAGTTGCAACTAAAGTCTTGAATCTAGTTCTATTTTAGTAATGTTGAGTTGCAACTAAAGTCTCGAGTCTAGTTCTATTTTAGAACTAAAGTGTAATGTTGAGTTGCAACTAAAGTCTCGAGTCTAGTTCTATTTTAGAACTAAAGTGTAATGTTGAGTTGCAACTAAATTCTCGAGTCTAGTTCTATTTTAGAACTAAAGTGTAATGTTGAGTTGCAACTAAAGTCTTAAGTCTAGTTCTAAGTTCGAACTAAAGCATGTCAGTCTCAAGTCTAGTTCTAAGTTCGAACTAAAGCATGTCAGTCTCAAGTCTAGTTCTAAGTTTGAACTAAAGTGTAATGTTGAGTTGTAATCAATCTCAAGTCTAGTTCTAAGTTCGAACTAAAGTGTAAAGCTGAGTTGTAACCAATCTCAAGTCTAGTTCAAAGTTCGAACTAAAGCATGAAGTTGAGTTATGTTTAATGCATGCAATCAGGTTACTATTTTGAGCTTCCCCTCTTCCCTCTTCAACCTATATAAGAAGAGGTTGAATCCTCTCTTCAACACAGTTTTTGCAACACAGTTCTGCAACACAGTTTTGAAGCACAGTTTTCGTATGCAGGTTGAGGGTGAAGCAATAGAGAATCACATCAGTGATAAAGAGGCAGCATATCAAAGGTGTATTTCAGCAAGGTCTTGTAAGTCATTTTCAGGTCAGAGTCATCTTGGCAAGCTCTTTAAGAGTGGAACATTCATGGTGGATATGTGTAAGTGATCATACATTATTAATGCAATAAAGGAATATCATTTGCTTGGGTTTTCTCCCTGTACAGGGTTTCCCTGGGGTATATGTGTTGTTGATGTTCATGTTTACTTATCTATATAGTTATCGTTATTTGTTTATGATTTGGAATTGTTGAAGTGTATTAAGATGGAATCAAAGTATTGAAGAAAATAAAAGAATCAATCCGCATAAGAAATCAAGCTCATAATTTAACAGCTTATCCATTTAAGTGATTAAGGTTTATGATGTAGCTTAGTTGTCAATCCCAATTGTTTAACCACTTCCTCTTAAATCAAGTTAGATTGAGATCCATTATCTATCAATGTATCGATATTAATATGTTTCATTATCACCCTTATGTGAAACAACTTACTTATAGAATCATATCCATCACCAATTTTACTTGTCAAACCAACTATTGTGATCTTAGTCTCGTCACCTAAATCATATCCCAAATCTATTGGTCGTGTTGTTGTTGCAACTATTTGACTCCCTTTCCTTTCTTTGAACCATTTTGGTCTCTTCTCTAGGTGCAATTGCCAGAAATAGTCATCGTCATGCCCTTCTTTCTTGCAATGCTTGCAAGAGAGCTTCTCTTCCTTTCTTATCGTTGAATTTGCTTTATTTCCATTCCCCTTTCTTTTGTCCTCTTTCCTTGAATATGATTCCCCTGATACACCATCTCTTGTTTTCCCTGCTTCAATGTATGTTGCTTGAATAGAAACCTCATCAAAATTAGTAGGTCCAAACATAAATACACAGTTACAAATATGTGCAGGTAAACCTCTTATATACTTCATAAGAGTTTCTTGGGTATGTAATGAAATATTTAACATTAATGCCATCTTACGAAATTCATTTGTGTATTCTTGCATTGTTTTTCCTTTTCTTAATTTAATACTTTATCATTCAATTAAAGCCTTCTCTTTATAACCCAAAGGATAAAATTTCTTTCTAAGTGCAAAAATAAAATCTTGCCATGATGGAAATACATTACCAACTTGTTGCATACCATTTTGCAACTTACTCTTCCACCAGATTAGTGTTGTGCTTGCAAGCCGAAGCGATGCCAACTTGATTTGAGTTGTCTCATCTTTGATTTGTTTCAAACTGCAATAAACTTCTATCTGTTTGACCCGGTTGTCAAGTCTCTAAGCATTGACTTCACGATCATACATGGGCAATTCAAATTTCACATCAAGCTTAAGTAAATGCATATCATGTTTATGTTTATGTTTATGGGAATGTTTTCTTGCAGTGGATTTTGAACTTGTACTTGAAGAATAAGAAGTTGATGGAGAAGAAGGAGGTGAAGGAGGAGGTTTAGGAGGATCCTCTCCTTCTTCACTTTTTTCTTGTTTGGAAGATTCCCCTTGGGAAGGCCTCTTCCATTCCAAGTAATCCTCATATAAGACCTTTATCATCTCAGACATGGCGAATAAATTATTTTGCAACTCTCTCATTCTAAGACATGTCTTCTTCTGATGCCATCTCCTCACTTTGAGAAGTCCTCTTTCTTGATCCAATCTCAGGATCCCCTTCTACAATATCACCTTCACCACGACTCAATTTTTCCTTGGTAATCATGCAAACTCAAAAAACCAACTGTCAACCTGCTCTGATACCACTTGATCTGGAAATGATCTTTAAAGACTTGGTTAAGTTTTAAGCATGTGTTCAATTACCAATTAGGAATTAAGGAAAGAAGAAGAACTTAATGCAAGATTATATTAGACATCATAAATAAATGCAGAACAAAATATAAGCACAAAGAACAGCAAAGTTGTTAACGGAGTTTGGCAAGATTGCCTACGTCTCTGGGCCTTTGTCTTAGTGGGTGAGGATTTCTTATTTCTCTTCAATGCTTCAAAAGTACATCAGAAAAAAGGATTAAAAACTAGTATGTTTGTGTTATGCTCGACCTCAAGAATCCAACACAAATGACGGCACTGAAAAAGGTTGAGCGTAGCTCCCGAAATTGACCTCCAAAGTTCGCTTCCTCAATGGCTTACATGCATAAAAACGGCTTCAAGATTCATAAACTCATCATCATTCTGCCAATATGAACCTCCTCATGTTGCTAAGAACCTCTGGTTTATATAGATTTTGAGTTGGTATCCTCCTCCCAACTTCCTCCCAAGATCTTGCCTCAAAAGGGGCTACAGATCCTCAATTTTGGGCAAAATCCACCAAAATCAGCATTAAAAATCATAAATATATATATATATAATATGGTTAAAAACCCATATTTTGGCAAATGCAGGCGCATGCCCCTCTGCCTCCAAGCTCCAGGTCACATGGAGAGCCATATGGCCAAGTGTTGGCCCTTGCGCCCATGTCTTCCGCCTTGGCCCTCGGATCCTGGTCACATGTGAAGCTATGTGGCCTCGGGATGGTGTAACTCCCACGCGCCCTCTCAAATACTCCCAGTCTAGCTCCTGGGTGCCATGTGTTATGCATTGGACCCCCTGCCGACTGAGGATAGCCCTAATCCTCCAACATGTCCAACTTAAAACAAAACCCACCATTTGTTTGGACAAGAAATAACCACTCCCATGTGGCCAGTGCATTTCGCGTAGTTCATTTCCCATGCTGAGGTCGGGGGTTCGAGCCCGACGGAGTCGCAACCAAATATTTTTCCTATCCAACATTGGAAAAATCTGGGGTGCCACATGACGCCCTCTGATTGGACCATGTGTCACCCTCTGATTGGACCATACAGTATAATCAGCACATAGTCAGCATGCACAGTCAGCTTCTACATCACTGTCGTACAGCCACGTGTCGTGCCACATCAGCGTACGTACTACCAAGTCACCTGGCCAGTCTACTTCCACGTCAGCATCCATACTGTCAAGTCACCCTGCCACGTCAACATCTGTACAACCCAGTCACCCTACCACATCAGCATCCATACAACCACAAGTCTTTTGTACTGCCATGTGTCAGCGTATCATTGGACCATGTCACATACAAACTTCCACGTGTCATGTATGTACAGTGCCACGTGTCATGTCTGTACTAGTCCAACTCAGCCCAAAAATGTCAAAATCAAGTGACACGTGTCACCTTCTCATGTTTCCACATGTCCCTGCTGATGTTACCTGTCGTACTACTAATGTCAGTAGTACATCATGTTGACTTTGACCAGTTTGATTTTTTGCTTGTTTGGGAAATCGATCAGAACGCGATATCTTTCGCATACAGTGTCCATTTGTGAAAAAAAGTATATGCTCAGAATCAGCGCGACGAGTCGGATACAATGGAGTTGGTTTCATACAATTATGAGAACTTTTATTTTTAAGCCTTCCTAGATCCATTTTGGATCACATAGACACCCTGCCAGTCCATGTTCGATCCAAAGGAGCCTCAAAATAAATACAGAATACATATAAGACGATATAAGGTCCATCGAGAAGAAAAACTAGTTGAGAACTGCAAAGAGACATCATAAACAAAACAAGGAGTAAACATGAATTTGGTGCCACGATCACTTTAATGAGCTTGGGTGAGGCCATCTATGAATGGATGGTGATAAAACTCATATATCCCATCCCTGAGTGATTCTAAGTCATTCCATTGACCAAAAAGGAGTTGAATCCCTACTTTTGACAGTAAATCTGCTACAAACTTTTGATTCCTGTAGAAATGTTTTAGAGAAACAAAATGATAAGAGTCCATAAACCTAAAAATCTCCTCCAATATAGGAATCAAAAAAATATTGTGGCAAATTTGAACTTTACAAGCCGAGTTGATAACATTCATAGAATCCCCAAAAATTTGGATGGATTGAACCCCCTTCTCCCTGACAAATTGGAGTAACAGCTTTAAATCCCTAAGCTTGGCATAATTATTTGTTCCCTGACCCAACCCCAATTTGATTTTAAAGAAATGGTTATCAAAGAGATATAGCATGGCTCTACCCCCACAAGATTTATTATCATTATAGGAAGCACCGTCAAAAAAGGCAGGGCCTCAAAAAATCAATGAGTTCAGGTTGGCTAACTCGGATAGATGGAATATCCTTTGCCTAAGTAAAATGGGATAGAATCGAAATGCCTTGTGAAGCAATGAGTTCTGGTAGTGTGGGATTATCATTGAAGGTGACAGGGTTATGTGCCAGCCAAATTCCCTAACAGACTATCAAAGGAAGGGCTTTGATTTTATTTTGTTCATGCACCTGAAGCCAATCCTTCCATGCATGTTCCAAAGAGGGGCCCTCCCAAACAAATGCTTGTCTTAGAAGGGTCAAGGTATCTTTCCAAACTCACTGAGTAAAATTGCATGAGATAAGAATATGAACAGTAGATTCATTTTCTACTTTACAGAGAGGGCACCAACCTGGGCCAGCACACTGCCTCTTCCTCATATTGTCCCACATAGGGACCTTTTCATTTATAGCAGACCACATGAAAATTTTATCCTTCTAAGGAAATTTTAACTTCCATAAACCACTCCACTAGCAGCAAGGCTCCCTTTTAAGAAAATTAATATTTAGAGCAATATAACCCAATTTGGGAGTATAGACCCCATGCAGAGTCTTTTTCCAAACCAGTTCATACTCTCAATCAGTAAGCCTGATATGCCCAGCCCTAAGATATAAGATATAATTATCCCATAACAAAGAAAGATTGTCATCTAATCATAAATAAGAAAATCTCTTCCACCCTTGCTACCACAGGGAAGTTTAAACCGAGTCCAAACTTTGATGTAAAAAGTGAATATCTTGTAGATGTAGCCATGCAATAAGATCATTTAGCAAAATATGTGAGTTCCCTCTCCCTGGCTAGGTATCAGCCCCGATACATACATGATTGCCTCTTCCAACTCTCCAGGCCAAACTGACACCCACCACCGGGAAAGAAGAAACCACGGCTTTCCAAATTATGGAGCACTTCGAATAGGACTTTACTAGTCTCTAAATCCATTCGTCTAAAGAATCTGGATGAATGTGTTTATGTTTCACCACGGTGGTACATAGGATTTTAGTCAAAAGAAGATGCCAACTGACTTTAGTTGCCAATGCTTTTGAGAACAAGAAACTATTCTTTAAACCCCAACCACCCAAATCTTTGGGCCAATTAAGTTGTTCCCATTTTTCCAATGGTGGAGTATACTAATATTGAGACCTAGACCGTATGAATCTAAAGTATATATGTCGGGCCTTTTCTAAAATTCCCTTTGGAATCCAATCAAGAGACATCTAGTAAACACATATGGCTTTCAACACTAGTTTTGGCAGGGTTAACTTTCCAGCCCTAGACAACCACCTGAAACTCCAGACTTTTTGCCTATTTTCCAGCTTGGCTAGAATCCACCTCTAATCCTCTTTTCAATAGTAGTTAGTGTAATATCCCCAAGGACGAGCCTTGTTGTAATCATGTTTATGAATTGTAAATCATGTTTTATAGGCTAGTGAGCCAAGTTAATATAAGTTGGTAAGGCTTGTGAGTTTATTAGGCCAGAGAGCCTAAGTGTTAAGGCCGGGAGCTTGTTTTTGTATATGTAATTATGCACAACATTAATAAAAATATAAACATCACTGCGTGTAGACTGACCATGATGAATGAGTGATGGGGGACTAAGCTTCCACAGAGTGGGTAAGGGATTGGAAGTTGGAAGGTTGGAAAGAGAGGCTAAGTGTTGAGCCTAGGGGCTTAAGTCCTTGGGAATAATATTTTAATATTATTCCAAAAGCCATGTGAAATATATGTTTTGTCCTAAGTTCTTGGAGAGGAACGCATGTTGATGGAGTGCATGTAGCTTCATGGGTGGCATGTGTCGACCCAGGCACATGCAGTTAAAAACTGCAGAAGTCATTCGTGGAGGGGGTCACTCCTCATTCCATCATCCTTTGCGTCTGATTTCGGATACCCTCACACAACTCTGAAAACCAGAAAACTGAGACGTCTTCCTAAAGACCAAAACATCATTCGTCTGATTATGTTATTGGTCTATGTCTATCCTTGACATAACTATGCACCATTGAGATCACTGGTCAGGAGGGGAAAGTCAACTTGTGAGTTCAAGAACCCAATCTATCTGCCATTGCAGAGTTGAATCCGTACATGATCTGTCTGTAGGTTGTTTATTTATGTTTTCCTAAGTGTGGTTGTGTTGTGGTTATCCTCACCATGTGGGAATTGATTTGGAAGGGGCTGAAGAACTGGGTTGTAAGGCCCTTAGTTGAAGAGGCAGGCTGTCAGGCCTGTGAGCAGCTCTTTCCAGGTGAAGGAGTCTACTGGGAAGTGGTATTCTTCCAGAGAGAGTCCAGCACCAGCTACGAAGCTCTGAGACTTCCTGATATGGCATGTTGTCGAGACCCAGAGAGGGAGGTGAAGCACTGATGGATTGTGCTTGTGAAGGTGTATACTCTCGGGCGAAACAGGCATGTGGGGAATGAGAGTTCGTGAGTAGTGGGCATAAGAAGGCATCCTAGGAAGAATTCTTCTGGTTATTCTGTGTAGTCTTCCCTGTAACCTCAGCCTAGACTAGGATTCCTTGCCTTGGGTGGAGCTTAGTCCCAGCTCGGGGGTGACCCACTGCTGAGCATGATGAGCAGCGTGGTCTAAGGCTGGGAGGTTCGTGGAAGGCCTGCATGTGGTTGGTGTAATTATGCCAGGAATAAAATATTAGTGTTAGTTTTGTACTTAATTTATAAGTATATGCATGTTTGTAATTCTTGCAATATTATCATGTATTCCGCTATAATCATGAATTACTATTAATCCCATTAAATCTACATGTTAGTCATAATTTTGTGATTACTTTGTTTTGTTTAGTTAAATGTGTATAATATGACTATATTCATGTTATATATATAAGTATGAGAATGTTGTTTTCGCACAGTAGCGTTTGCCCAGTCGTGAGGTTGACGGTCGGGGACGTTACAGTATGGTATCAGAGCATGGTTTACAACACTGAACTTGAATGGGTTGGATAAGTGGTCATTGGACCCGAAGTTCAGGTGGGAATCATGTTTGGAAGAACCGATTTTTGGACCTTTGAATGTTCCTGAGTGCCAAGGAGTCAGTTGGTTGTGTTACAAATCTCAGGAGGTGTAGCGGTATTACATAACCTGCAGCCGGTGTGGTATATGGCCACAGGGAGAGAGAGAGCTCAATGCATGAAGTGTTGGAGCCGTTGGATCTGATCGGGAGGAAAGGATATCCCTTACGACCATTACATCCAGAGAAGGTGCCAGAAGGATATCCGAGAAGCCTTTCGGGAGGTCGGTTGTCGAGAAAAAGCGGGAAGCGCTGAGACATAGAAACCCAAAAACCCGAGAAGATATACGTCATAGATATGGGAGGAGGGATCGACCGTTAGATCTTGTGGAGTCACGCTCGAGTTAGTCGCGAGAACCTTTCGGATTTCTCAAAGTCGGGATATGGGAAGTGAGGAGAGGTGAACACCTTCGAAATCTCGAAACGATCTACACCGTAGATCATAGGAGAGGAGTTTGACAGTTGGATCAAGTAGATTAATAGACCGTAATTTCAAGATTTCGGAAAACGAAAGTTCGAAATGTGTGGATGCACGAACTCCCGATGCCCGAAACTCCAAAAAGAAAAGTGAAAGTGGTGGGACCCTATGACGTCGTCGAAAATGATGTGGACCTTCTTAAGGACACCATGTGTCACTGCCTTGGTTGGTGACAGTTGTGTTGTGGGCCTAGGGGGAGAGAGGTCGGAAGTTCGAGAATCGGGAGTTGGAGAGGGAAGCGAGTGCGAGAACCTCCGGGACCAAAACCCTGAAACTCGAAACCCCAAAGCCCCGAAATCTCGAAACCCGAAGTTTCGTTTGGAGAGCCTTGTAGCACCTAGCAGTTTAGCGTTTGATCACGGCCCGTGAACACATGGGTTGGGGACTAAGAAAATGGGGGCTATTGCCCAGAAATTGCAGAGCCAAATAGAGCTCAGAAAATTCGTGGAATCGAAACGTTTTCTTATTCGCGTTGGTTTATGAATGTTGTAGTTTTATTAATGGTTTAAGGCCTGACATACTTCGGTTGACTGCACATTGTGTGTGCAGAGTTCAATGAGTGTCAGGACAACCGCAAATCGACGCCGAGTATAGAAATGGAAGAGGTGCAAATTGCCTCCAATTCAAAGAATGAAAGAGAAGGAAGGGATGTCAACTTGGGAATCGAAGGATCGAACTCCAATGGGCATGGAAGAGAATTGGATAAGGAAGGGCATATGATGAAAATCATTGAAGGATTGCAGAAAGATGCCTAGGCTCGCCGAGCCGATAGCCGAAAGCTCATGAGGGTCAGGGATCATCAGGGTGAATTCAACTTGAAGATGTTAAAGAGCTTGGAAAGAATAGAAAGTAAATTGGAAAAGGAGAGTGACACAAGCAAAATAGGGAGTCGCAAGACCCCTGAGAGAAAAAGAATATCGAGGAGTGGTAGCAGACATCATCGTCGCTCCCCAAAGCATTCTGGTAAGGAAGCACACAGTAGTTCAAGCCCATCCCCTACCAGAAAACACTGAATATCTGGAGTGGATGAATTGAAAGGGGATATGAACAAGATTAAGCCTCCTACGTTTGATGGAGAACATAAGAAGGAGGAAGATTCTGAAACATGGTTGCTTGGCATGAGGAAACATTTCCAACTGCAGAATTATTCCTCTCATGCAGAAGGAAGAATTGCGATGTATCAACTAAAAGGAAAAGCATCCATGTGGTGGGATCATCTTGTGCAGGTGCAACACATTAGAGAGAAAGATATCACTTGGAAGGAATTCAAGAGGTATTTCAAGAGGAAATACCTGACTAAAAGATACTATGACAAAAATATGAAGGAGTTCTTCGAACTCAAGCTGGACAGCATGACCATTGATGAATATGAACGAAGGTTTTTGTAATTACTGAAGTATGTTCCATTCATCAAAGATGAGGCTGTCAAGATTCATAGGTATCTGAGTGGAATGCCACCTACCATTGGTGACAAGATTCAGTATGATGATCCTAAGACTATGGAAGAAACAATAAGAAGAGCAAAATGCTTATATGAACAGCAAAGAGAAAATCCTACCTTTTGGAAGGCTTGGGATGACCAGAAGAAGTTTAAGAAAGAACAGAGGTAGAAGGGAAATAAACCTCCCTTTTTCAGAAATAGTCCTCAAGGACAGCCATCGTTTAGAGAGCTAAGAATGGCTGAAGTGGGGGAACAAAGGCTGAGACATATGCCCATTCAGTGTTGGGGCTGTAAAGAGAACCACAAGTACAGAGATTGTCCCCATAAAAATGGCAAAGCAAGAGCTGCCCATAATGTTCAACAAGATGAAACGGTGGAGGACATGGGCAGTATAATGCCAAGGATCTATGCGGCCCTGGACAACAAGCAAGCTGAATTTCAGTCGCACATGATTGAAGTGGAAGGTATGATTAACAACCAACCATTTATTATTTTAATTGATTCAAGGGCTAGCCATAGTTATGTAGATCCTAGGGTGGTGGAAAGTTTGCATTTATCAAGAAGAAAACATGAAAAGTCTTGGTTAGTGCAGTTGGCTACAAGAACCAAGAGGAAAGTCATTGAGTTGGTTAAGTCCTGTCCTGTGGACATGAAGGGATTGAGCACGGAGGCTAAATTGAATATTATGCATTTAGGCTCTTATGACTGTTTAATTGGGATGGACTGGTTGGACCAGCACCATGCCCTCCTGGACTGTCATAACAAGGAATTTACTTGCCTGGATGAGGAGGGGAATCAGAAAACAATCCAAGGAATTCCCAGAGCTGTGGTTGTTAAAGAAATCTCAGCAATGCAGCTAAAAAAGTGCTACATGAAAGGTTGTCAATTGTTTACAGCTCATGTGGAGGAAGCATCCAGAGATGAAGTCTCAAATATTGGAGACCATGCAGTACTAACAGAGTTTGAAGACGTATTCCAAGAGGTACCCAGACTACCTCCGAAGAGAGATATCGATTTCTCTATAAATTTGATGCTTGGAGCAGCTCTAGTGTCAAAAGCTCCTTATAGAATGAGTACGCCAGAGCTAAAAGAGTTGCAATTGCAGCTTGAAGAGATTCTAAAGAAGGGGTACACTCTTCCAAGAGTGTCACCTTGGGGTGCCCTAGTCCTGTTCGTGAAGAAGAAGGACAAGGCGTTGAGGATGTGCATTGATTTCAGACAGCTGAACAAAGTAACTGTCAAGAACAAGTATCCTCTGTCGAGGATCGACGATCTTTTCGATCAGTTGAAAGGTGCAAAAATATTTTTGAAGATAGATCTCGGATCAGGATATCACTAGGTAAGAATAAAGGATGAAGACATCAGCAAGACCACCTTTAGAACAAGGTATGGTCATTATGAGTTCACAGTGGTACTATTTGCGCTATCGAATGCACCTGTTGTTTTTATGTGCTTGATGAATGGTGTATTCAGGGACTATCTAGACAAGTTTTTCATAGTCTTCCTGGGTGACATTCCGGTGTATTCCAAGTCAGAGGAAGAGCATGAACAACACCTGATGATGGTGTTGCAAGTGTTGAGAGAACACCAATTCTATGCCAAGTTGAGCAAATGCTCATTTTATCAAAGGTAGATCTATTACTTGGGGCACGTTATTTCAAAAGAAGGGATCGTCGTGGATCCTGAGAAGCTTGAGTCCATCAGAGAATGGTCAGTGCCAAGGAATGTGGCAGAAGTTAGATCCTTTATGGGTCTAGCAGGCTATTACAGAAGGTTTATCACAGGGTTCTCAAAGATAGTTCACCCTATCAATTCCTTGCAAAGGAAGGAGAAAAAGTTTCAGTGGATTGAAGAGTGTGAGAAAAGTTTCCAGCGGTTGAAGCAATTGTTAACCAGCACTCCAATCTTGAGGATTGCAAATCCAAATGTGGATTTCGTGGTGTACACAGATGCGTGTAAAGAAGGGTTGGGAGGATTTCTCAGTCTGAATGGATTCGTAATCTGTTATGAGTACAGGAAGCTGAAAGAGCACGAAAAGAATTATGCCACTCACGATTTGGAGTTGGCAGAAATCGTTCACGCTCTGAGGAAATGGAGACATTACCTCATGGGAAGGAGATTTGAATTGAGAACATACCACAACAGTCTAAAATACTTGTTTGACCAACCTACCTTAAATGCTGAGAAGAGTAGGTGGCTGGAGTTTCTATGTGAATACGACTTTGATATCAAGAATATCAAAGGGAAGGAAAACAAGGTGGTCAATGCACTCAGCAGAAAGGTGCACAACTTACATGCTTCAGCCATTAGCATGTACAGGACTGATATTAAGGATAGAATTTTGGAAGCTGGAAATGCAGATTTGCAGTACAGAGACTTGGTAGCAAAGCTACAGCAGAGTGAGAGACCATAGAAAGAGGAAAATTACACCTTGGAAGCTGATGGAATACTTCTGTACAAAAACAGAGTGTATATACCCAATGTCTAGGGTTTGAAACTTGTGATTCTAAGAGAAATGCATAACGTGACTTATGTTGGGCACCCTGGATATCAAAAGACTATGGCAGCAGTCAGGAGCCATTACTTTTGGCCAGGTATGAAGAAAGAGATTGTTGAATATATCGCCAAATGTATGGAATGCCAGAAGGTTAAAGCTTAGCACAGGCACCCAGCAGGGTTGCTACAACCTTTGCCCATTCATGAATGGAAGTGGGAAGTGGTGACAATGGATTTTATTACAGAATTGCCCAGAACAGGCAAGCTGCATGATTTGATCATGGTAGTGGTGGACAAGCTTACAAAAGTTTCCCATTTTATTCCACTAAAAACTACTCCCAAGGCAACAGATGTTGCAGATATTTTCGTGAAGGAAGTGGCACGATTGCACGAAATTCCTAAACAAATTGTGTCCGACAGAGACCCGAAATTCACCTTGAATTTCTGGAAAGGATTGTTCAAGGGATTCGGAACGAATATGAACTTTAGTACAGCTTATCATCCTGAGTCTGATGGATAGACATAGAGAGTGAATAGAGTGATAGAAGACATACTGAGAATGTATGTGATGGACAAACCATCAAAATGGGAAGACTACCTACACTTGGTAGAATTCGCTTACAACAATGGGTATCAAGCATCATTGAAGATGAGCCCATTTGAAGCACTTTATGGCAGAAAGTGCAATACTCCAGTAAGCTGGGATAATCTAGCTGACATGGCAATAATTGGGTCAGAGTTGCTCAAGGAAATGGAAGAACAAATGCTTAAAATTAAGAAGAATTTAAAATTTTCCCAAGACAGGCAGAAAAGTTATGCTAACAAAAACAAAACCCACAGAGAATTCAAAGTGGGTGATCATGTTTTCCTGAAAGTAAAAGCTAATAGAAGTTCCCTAAAGCTAGGAAACCGTGCCAAGTTGGCAACCAGATTTTGTGGGCCATTTGAAATCCTAGAAAGGATTAGGCCAGCTGCATATATGCTTGCATTACCTACATCCATGACTGTACATAATGTGTTTCATGTTTCATTGCTTAAGTAATATATACTTGATGCTAATCATGTTATCGATTGGAATGTGATTCAGGTGGAGCGAGAAGGTATCCTGCAAGTGCATCCTGTGTGCATATTGGATAGGAAAAGAAAACAGCTCAGGAATCGAGCTATAGGGCTTGTAAAGGTCCAGTGGACCACGGTCCTAAGGACGCGACATGGGAGCATGAGGATGCTATGCAGGTAGAATACCTACATCTTTTTGAAGATTTTGGAAATCTTGTTGATGTTGTGTGAAAGTTGCACTGAGGATAGTGCAAAAATAAGGGGAGGGGATTGTAATATCTCTAAGGACGAGCCATGTTGTAATCATGTTTATGAATTGCAAATCATGTTTTATAGGCTGGTGAGCCAAGTTAATATAAGTTGGTAAGGCTTATGAGTTTATTAGGATGGAGAGCCTAAGTGTTAAGGCTGGGAGCCTGTTTTTGTATATGTAATTATGCACAACATTAATAAAAATATAAACACCGCTGCGTGCAGACTGACCAAGATGAATGAGTGATGGGGGACTAAGCTTCCATAGAGTGGGTAAGGGATTGGGGTCTGGAATGTTGGAAAGAGAGGCTAAGTGTTGAGCCTAGGGGCTTAAGTCCTTGGGAATAATATTTTAATATTATTTCAAAAGCCATGTGAAATATATGTTTTGTCCTAAGTTCCTGGAGAGGAACACATGTTGATGGAGTGCATGCAGCTTCATGGGTAACATCTGTCAACCCATGCACATGCAGTTAAAAACTGCAGAAGTCAGCCATGGAGGGGGTCGCTCCTCATTCCATCATCCTTTGCGTCTGATTTCGGATACCCTCATGCAGATTTGAAAACTAGAAAACTGAGACGTCTTCCTGAAGACCAAAACATCATCTGTCTGATTCAGTTATTGGTTTGTGTCTGTCCTTGAAATACCTATGCATCGTTGAGAGAACTGGTCAAGAGGGGAAAGTCGACTTGTGAGTTCAAGAACCCAGTCTATCCGCCATTGCAGAGCTGAATCCGTACCGGATCTTTCTGTAGGTTGTTGTTTTCTGTTTTTTTGAGTGGGTTTTGTTTTGGTTATCCTCACCGTGCAGGAATTAATTCGGAAGGGGCTGAAGAACCGGGTTGTAAGGCCCTTAGTTGAAGAGGCAAGTTGTCAGGCCTATGAGTAGCTCTTTCCAGGTGAAGGAATCTGTTGGAAAGTGGTATTCTTCCAGAGAGAGCCCAGCACCAGCTACGAAGCTCTGAGACTTCATGATCCGGCATGTTGCGAAGACCCAGAGAGGGAGGTGAAGCATTGATGGGTTGTGCTTGTGAAGGTGTATACTCCTGAGCAGAACAGGCATGTGGGGAATGAGAGTTCATGAGTAGTGGGCATAAGAAGGCATCTTGGGAAAAATCCTTTTGGTTATTCTATGTATTTTTCCCTGTAACCTCGGCCTAGACTAGGATTCCTTGCCTTGGGTGGAGCTTAGTCCCAGCTCGAGGGTGACCCACTGCTGAGCGTGATGAGCAGCATGGTCTAAGGCTAGGAGGTTCGTGAGAGGCCTGCACGTGGTTGGTGGAATTACGCCAGGGATAAAAGATAAGTGTTAATTTTGTACTTAATTTATAAGTATATGCATGTCTGTAATTCTTGCAATATTATCATGTATTCTGTTGTAATCATGAATTATTGTTAATCCCATTAAATCTACATGTTAGTCGTAATTATGTGATTACACTATTTGGTTTAGTTAAATGTGTGTAATATGACTATATTCATGTTATATATATAAGTATGAGAATGTTGTTTCCACACAGTAGCGTTTGCCCAGTCATGGGGTTGACGGTCGGGGGCATTATCGTTAGGCTTTAGCTAGAACCCCGAATATTTATACCATCGGAGAAATCCCAAGTCAGAAAAGGGAAGAAAGATCGATAAGCTTCGACAACCTCTTCCTCCAACCCAATGCATGTAAGGGTATATTTTTTGGGATTGATTATCATCCATGTGGCTGAACGGAAGAGATTAAGGATTTCTACTAATTTTTTTTCATCCCTAGGATGGTTGCTGCAGAAACTAATCACAGCATCAACAAAAAGAAAATGGGTAATTCTAAGACCCGGGGCAATCAAAATACCTTGAAATTCCCCTGCACTAACAGCCGACCCAATGGCTTTGCTTAAACCCTCTGCTACCAGAAGAAAAAGAAGAGAGGAGAGAGGGAAACCTTGTCTAAGGCCCCTTTCTGAAGTGAAAAAAGCTAAGGCTACACCATTAATGAGCATGGAAAAGGAGATTGAAGAAATGTATGTCATTACCGATTTGATGAAAGGAACCTCAAACCCCAAGTGAGTGAGCATAACCTTGATGAAGGACCAGTTTACACGATCATATGCTTTTGAGAGGTCTATCTTTAGTATTTCCCCTGAGATCTGAGGGTATTTAGGTTGTGAATACCCTCCTGAGCCACCCCAATAACTTCATGAATCTGACAACCTTCCAGAAATCCAAATTGTTCTTGAGATATAGAGTCCAATAAAATAGGTTTTAACTGCTGAGCTATAATTTTTGCCACAATTTGATAGATGTCGTTGGATAGGGAAATAGTCCTAAACTCATCAAAATATTAAGGATCATCTGCTTTTGGAATGAGCGCAATAAAAGTTGAGTTGACAGGGGCATGTATTCTCCCATTCTTTCTATATTCCTCGACAACTTTCAGAATATCAGCACCAATAAKCTCGTAGAAACCAATATAAATTCAACCGTCCACCCATCCGACCATGAGCTCTTATCTTTTMTGAAAACTGTGGAGCGTTTCTTTTAACTCAGCTTCAGAGACTTCATCAAATAAATATATATTTCCCTCCTCATCCATAAATATGGGGAAAAAAWSACCAATCGGACAATATCAGTGATATTAGCTCTCGKCTCGGCCCTRAAAAGTGTCTGGAAATTATTTTTTCCCATATGGGAAAGACCCTCAAAAGAAGAATTGCTCTAGGTATTTGAAGCTTTTCGACTTTTTCATAAGCTTGGAAGAATTTGGTGTTCTCATCCCCTTTGTCTAGCCARAGAGATTGACTCTTCAACCTCCTGGAATCCTCATGGTATGCTAGCAATTGCCTTCGTCGAGTCTCAAGASCCTTTATGTCATCCCAGGACGATGCCAAAGCAAAACCAGCATCAACARATTGATAAATTCGATCGACATGGGCTTCAATTTWCYTTGGTTCTTGCTCGTCATTTTTCCTCTTCTCATGAGCCCAAGGGATCATCAGTTGCTTAATTCTTTTAAGATTTTCCACAAATTGAACTGTAACAAGTTGGCCATTACTTGCATCATAAYCGACCTAATTATCCTTTACMAGGTTCTGAAAAGCCTYATCAGAGAGACARGTGGCATTGAATTTGAAGGGGGACACGWGTTTTTTAGGACCCCCCTTCGATCTCCAACCAAACCGGTGAGTGATCAAACTCRCCCCCATTGCCAATCCATTGACGAAACTAAAGGGGAATCTCCATCAGTTTGTTTGGGACCAGGAATCGGTCTAACCGTTTTACCACCCGAGCATCCTCGGTCTGCATGTTCCTCCAAGTAGGAAGAAGCTTCAATGGAGAAATATCCAAAAGATCGTTTGCTAACAGAAGATGAATGAATAAGTATATTGGTGATCAGGGAAGGCATTTGGGCCCCAAACTTCGGCCTCCCCTAAAGAAAAATTTAGGCCCCCACCTAGAATGAGATTATCAACCTTGAGCAAGTTGATCTTGAGAAGAGAGTCCCAAAAAATGTCCCTCTCAACATAAGGACCATACACATTTAAAACCCTAAATTTGAAACCCACACCTTCCACTAAAATGTTCACTTTGATACAGGAAACCGGGGCCCAATAATTCAAAATCTTAACGTAGCAGAAGTGCCACCCAATTGCCAAACCCCTTGACCTGCCATTTGCATCAATACCTGTGAACTTCCATCCAGGAAGCAACGTTTCTAGATTTTGAGTCACAAATACTGCATCTTCCATCGTTTCTTGGAGAAGAATAACACCAAGCTGATAAAGAGTAACCAACCGCTTCAGGATGGATTTCTTCTAGGGGCTCGCCAGACCCCTACAGTGAAATGTGAGAAATTTCATGGGGGAATGCCATCAGGGGTGTTCACTACTCTAAGATCCATGAGAATAAATCGTTGCCTACTTGAGGAAATGTCGAGTAAAGCTCGATTTTGAGCCTTTGAGAGATGGGAGACATGACCATGACCCTTCTTTAATTTTTGGGAGTCAGGATTTGAGCCTAGCTCGGAACCACCCGCCAAAGGGGCCAAGACAGACCTGCTAAGAAACTGAAAGTGGATTGCCCTTTCCTCAGAGCCATCAACAAAAGGCCCTTCAGAGGATCGAGAAGATGGGGAGCCAGGAGAGGACGTTGGGAGAAGGGAACATGAAGCGATGGGTGGAAAGGTGGAAGAGGGGGAAAGAGAGTCTTCCCATTGAGCCAAAGTATTAGGGAAAGTGAGATCTTGAAGGTATGGGGAACAATCCATTTTGAGAAATTTAAAAGCATGAATCAAACCATTAACAGGAGGAGGGATAGAAAGGTGCATACCTAGGAGAGATCCATAAGGATGTTCTTAGGCAAACCCCTAAGGAGAAACGGTCGTCATCGCAGAAACTAGTGGGAGAACCAGAGCTAAAGCCTCCATTGAAGAATCTGGATCATGCCCACCCAAGTCCTGCTAAGAATCCATTAGAGTGTGGCCCAATGAGCTGGAGGTACCCGAGGAAGTGGAAAGAGAGCTAAATCCCACCCTTTCCTGCGGCCCCCGGCGCTTCCTGGGCCCAGAGGGGGAAGGGTTTTTAGAGTGGCCCTGGAATGGAGAAGTACAATCTTTGACAATGTGACCATGTTCATGACACCTTCTACAGTGGAAAGGCATGCCTTCGTAATCCAAAATCTGAACCCGAGTTCGACCCCTGTCTGTAATGTTTAAATATTTTCTCAAACCCCCCCCCCCAAAAAAAATGTTTAGAGAGACAAGAATACGAGCCACAAACATCTCCCCAGACTCCAAAAATGACATGTATGCATCCATAAAATTCCCAAACATATTTTTGATAGCTTGAAAACACTTGACAGACCAAAAATGAGGCGGAATGTTGGGAAAACGTACCCAAATAGGGAAGGAATCCAACCATTCACTAGAAGCATCGAAGGTAGAATCCCACATTTTTAAGATGACCGGAGAAGAATCAATAAACCAACACCTTTGAAGAACAATGTTTTCCTGAGCAACCTCGACAAATTTGATCATAAACGATCCCCTAGAGAGATGATTGATCTTCGAGGGAGGGTTAAAAATCGAACCCCGGGAGGAAGCCACCCACACCTTAAGGGTTTTCTCACTGAAATGTCGACCATAAGCTTTCCCAACAACAGTTTTATATGTCATCTCAACGACTTCAGCCATAGATAAATCTCCTCCTAAAATGAGATTTGAGTCCTCTTGAGAAGTCACTACACATTTATTTTTCCTTCGACGCTTGGAATCAAAAACATTGGACAAAGGACTTGGATGGGTTAAGGGATCTACAACCCCCGATGCCCCCCCACAATCACCATCCTAGCCATTTAGACTTGTGGGGAGAAAAATTGGAGCAATGAACCCTTCCAAATGCGCCGAATGACCTTGACCAGAAAGTGGGCCCAACCCAATATCAAGGTAGAGGCAAGAGGTTGGAAAATCCGGATCCAAAACCTAAAAACCTTTGGTGCTTTAAATCAGCGCAAACGGATCTGAACATTATATAGCTTCAGAGCTTGGAACTAGCACAAACAGTCCTTCCAAAAGAGAGCTAGACAGGGAGGGATCTGGAAATAACCAAGATACTTGAGTCGAAGGCGTCAAAAACAAAGGATCCTAGGAATAGGAGGTGGGAGAGACCCCCTGGGACGAACAAACGCCAATGACACCTGAGTGAGGCAGAGAAGATAGATCTGGAAACTGAGAGTAAACAAAACCCAAGTTTGAACCCTCAGAAGATGGAGGCTCGAGCACCAGACATAATAACGAGCCAACAACAACTACATCATAAATGTGACAAGGAGAAGAAATATATGAAAATACCCTACTCCGATCCTCCATATTATCCTATGAAAGACATGAATCCAAGAGAAATATGGGAGGGTCGTCAGCTAGTTGTTCCCAAGCCAACAGTTCTGAAGGGTCAGGTGAATAGTCCATCTCATCATCATATATCGTCATATTTTAAAGGTAGACAACCACATAATAGCCTTCTCACCAAAGAAAGATCCCTTCATCGTCCTCTTACTACAGGCTAGTTAAGACAACCACGGAACTTGTCGGAAGGGAACAAAAACGAGGGTTCGGGCCTGCGAAATAGAAAGGAAACCACGGAGCCATCTCCCGACCCAACCCAAGTGATCTTCACCAAATATTTGTTATAAGAAATGTTGTATTAAATTGTAGAATATTCTCATGTATAGAATTAAATACTTTATCGCTTCTATTTACTTATATGTTTGTCTAAACTTGTAAGATTAAAGTTGTAATTGGTTATTTTAATCTTAGACTATTCTAGGTTTCACATGTGATTAATCATATTTATGCTTTTATTCTTACAATAACTAATTGTTGGATATAACGATGGTGATGTGGTTGAATTTATGTTTATTTTCTTGGTTTTCAGGTTCTTCATCCCAAACAGTGTGAGGTCTACTTGCTATTTAGCAAGACATTTCAACTAGTTAACATGTTTTCTTATGTCCTAGGAAAACTAACTCTTAGTCAATTAGAAGCAATTTTAGATCTTACTCGAAGATCAAAAAGGTGATTTCAACCTAAATAATATTTACTAGAAAGCCAATATCCCTTATGGACATCACTAAGACTACCTTCAATTGGGTCATGTACTTTCTAATTATACATGAAATCAATATCATTTTTAGTTATAATTTAACCTATTACTTAAAAAAACATATATTGTAAATATTATAAATAATTACCAACTTTATCCTTAATATCTTCTAACTCATTTTTTTAAAGTAATTATTCTAGTGCAACTGTCGTGATTGTATATAAGTGGTGGTTTGACTTGGTATATTGGGCCCGTTCTATGAAATGACAATTTTTTT